>JTDE01002036.1:99206-116216 GCA_014338405.1 Paragonimus skrjabini miyazakii
AAATCCAGTTTCTACGAGCACCTTCTCATTAACCGCTTCGAAGATAGATTATCTTCCTTGCCGTTGGATATTGAGATAGGCATATTTGGATCAACAGGTTACGCGTCACTCGTTGTGAACTTGAATCGTTAGCGAACGATTCAATAAATTGTTCAAGGTGATTACCGTACAACCGCTTAGCTTACACTCGGCAGCTATTTCGGAACGCAGTCGGGGGGTTCGTCCGTTCAGATGCTTCTGGACAAGGTGGCTGGCAAACTTTGTCGATTGGTTATGTTAATTTACGAGTCGACCTCCACAACCTCACAACGATCGCACCCGTCAGTGGTTTGCATTTCGAATTCATGCATTAGGCACTCGTTTCGGATCCAAGTTATTTGAAAAGCAGTGACCAGGCAACCTTCCGGGCGCCTTCTTTTTCAACCGTCCGTTGACATTCTTCAATCGATTATTGGTGAGGTTCCCTGAGGAAGAACAACATCGCCATGTGCGTGAATGGCCCACGTAAGCATGACTCAAACCCACTTACACAGCAGATGATTCATAAACTTCCTATCGGTTCGGTTGATGATATCTAAGTCACGTTTGACCCTACAACACAGTGTGTAACCGTGGAACTTACGCCAGCCCACTGTTTGCTGTGGCTATTCGGTGAAAGAGATACCGCCTGAGAAAAAGATTTGCTTGTTAACAAACATGACAGGCTTTGTGATGAAGTCCCGCACATGGAAGTGACAGAACATGACGCCGCGGCCGAACACCACATGGACTACCCTCTTTTACGCAGCCATCTTGTTCATCACAAATTCTTCACCGCCATGTGCTCACCCAAAATATCACGAAAAATTTCAGACAACCTACGAAGTGCAACATAGTTCTCACTACGCATGCACCCGTACATTACCGGTCGGCTGTCACATGCGATTTTTACGTCGAAAGTGATATAACTTCAGCAGTATCAGACTATGTTCCATGACATGCTTGTGTCTGTTTGTCCAATTTGTGGCATCCATGTTCACCACATGCGGAAAGCGTCCAAACAGCTTACCTTGTGTACGCTTGGCAAAACAGAAATACTTATATTTGCTACCTTCATCCTGGACAGCACGCGGGAAGCCTTTCTCATTAATCTCCAAAAGTAACCCATGAAGTTCCCTGATGCCCAAGAAAAAACCGTACACAACAAGTTCACTGAACAATGTAGGCTTCAGCTTACATGAATGCTAGTCGTAGACCGTGAATTTCTGAGCTGTCGTGTTCGGGAAAATTATTTTCCTGGAAAAATCGTTTTATTAGCTTGGTAACTGGTGCAGTAATTGAAGCCGTCGAAATCTGCGTCACAGACTCATACGTCTTTGTTTTAACTGACCATCAATTGAAAGCCACCTCGTCGTAATGGTTTTTCGAAAATCGTTATGGTTGCTGTCGTTTTGGTCTATTGCGTGTGGTAATGTTAACACAAGAAGTCTGGGGTTGGTTTCAATTCAATTTTTACATGCTTGTCATTTGTTTGGTACTTTATTTTCAGTTGTTTATTTTTCATTTGTAGGAGATGGATTATATCGCGACTTTCTAGGCGATGTTTGAATATAGCGAATTTCGCACTTTCCCACAGTTTCAGGAGTGTCTTCGGAGGTACACGGACGAAGTCGGCATTATTTACATTCGTGGGACGAGCCGTAGGTCGAAAACTGTCTTGAAGTACGATAAGGTAAGATGACATGGTTGCCTGAAAACTGTGCAGATTTATTATCGTCGTACGATGTACAAGAGACGTAGGAGTGTATGCCGGAATGTGCGACGTGTCTAGTGGGTTAACTTTTGTTAGTCTTAACGGATCAGTTCTCGCGCCACATGTTGCAGGCCACGATATCATGTGGTCCGACGGGATGCGTATCTGGCTCTGAGCTCTTTCGAGTTGGAGCACAACCATCCTCTCAATCGTCTGCTATATGATTCCCATCCTACGAATCGTGGACTCACCGTCGGCAAATTGGACGGGCGTAGGAGTCTGTTTCATTAAAGTACACCAACTGGTGACACTGAAAAGTAAGTGGCGGATGTTTGCGGGAATTTTATCACAACCGTTGACGTTGGAAGCATCCGCCGCAAGTTGAAGCCTGCAATGTCAAGTGAGTCTGTTACGTAAGGTTGGTCACGGAACATTGGAGAATCTCGAAGAAGTGCTGTCGGAGATTAGTGCGATAGGTGTGGTGCGCACTATGCGGGATAACGGCGACAGATATAGGCATATCTGCTTTGCCCAGCGAAGGCAGTTCGAACTTTTCCTACGTTTCTAGCATGTTGTGGATGTGGATGCCACCCACGGGATAGACAGGCACAAGTATGTCATTGTATATTTCCTCATACTTTCGAAGCTGGAAGTTCCTCGCAAGAGTTGGTATGGGACATGGCCGATCCGTGATATACGGGTACGTTTGTAGTGAAAAGTATGCTTCATTACGTAGACTTTCCGAAATATTTCGTAAAATGATGGGCGATCAAATTGCAGTAAAAACATTTGTTATGGATAAGATGGCTGCGCAAGTGAGGGCACCACGTGTGGTTCGGTTACGACATCCTGTTGTGTCATTTTCATGTACGGGATGCCGTACGTAAGCACGTAAGTGGGCAAAATTCGCCCGTCATATTTGTTAAAAGGCGAACTCTTTTCGCAGTCGTTTCCTCTTGCACCGAATGGCCACGGCAGACAATGAGGAAGAGTAAGTCGCACTGTTACACTGTTTACCGTAGGTTCAAACGTGATTTGTATACCATCGGCCGAAAGGATAGGAGGTTTCCGAATTATTTGTTGTGCACACCAAGCCGAAGTGGGCCATCCATGCGCAAAGCGATGTTGTCTACTTTGGCAATAGAACGAATGGTCGGCTGGAAAACGCAAACGTACGGTTGAAGAAGAGGTCGCACCCAAGAGACTTCCTAGCCAGTGCCATTCAGAAAATATGAATTCCCAGTGAGTGGCTGATGCGAGCGTACGAAATACAAACGACATATGAGTGCGATCGTCGTGAGCTTGTGGATGTCGACTGGTACGCAAAGAACATTCTTCAAAGAATGATCACGTTCGCAAGCCATTTTTTCCAAAAATATCTGAAGGGACGGACTTCACGACTCCATTTCAAAACAATGTCTGAGTGCAAGGTAAGCCGTTCTCTATAAATCACCTTAAATATTGCAGCCTCGTGTACAACATGATTGTGACCCCTCCGTCGTGGATAGCGTTGAGGGCACATGTGAATGTCTATTTTACCGTACAATGTACTTGTTTGTACATCATGTTTAGAGTACCAAGTAGCAGCCCTGGTGGTTAGGGTATGTGCGATGATGGAACTGTCGCAGTAATTGTTCTGCATTTTTTCAGAACTAGATTTTGGTCACGAGGTGTGCAAACAAGAAGCTATCTCGGAGCCGATCAACGAAAGCCGGCCGTAAATTGCGTAATAATTCAAATGTTTTGCGGTCACACTAGTAGCTGCTCCAACGAGTAGACCTAGTCTACGATCATCGCCTAAGTACGAAGTATGCGTTCCCACCAGTAGCGGCTCCGTCCAGTTCACCTGAGCTTTGATCAAAGTCTAAGTATGTAGTATGTGTTCACATTAGTAGCTGCTCCAACGAGTAGACTTAGTATCTGATCTACGCCTAAGTATGTGGCATGCGCTCACACCAGTAGTTGCTCCGTCCAGTTCACCTGAACTATTATCAACGCCTGGGTATGTCTTATGTGTTCACACTAGAAGCCTATCCAATTAGTAGACTTAATCTATGATCAACGCCAAAGTATGCAGTATGCGTTCACATTAGTAGCTGCTCCGTCCAGTTCTCCAAAGCAGTGATCAACGCCTAAGTATGTGTTATGCGTTCACACCAGTAGCTGCTCCGTCCAGTTCACCTGAGCTATGATCAACGCCTAAGTATGTTATGCGTTCACACTAGTAGCTGCTCCGTCCAGTTCACCTGAGCTATGACTAACGTTGATAAGAACAACACGGGAGAAATCAGAATAAACGTTTATTTAGATCGCTGGGGATAAGTTATAAGGATTTCCATCAGTTCTGACCAAAAATGAGATAGCATACTGGCATTCGTCAGTGAATTCTGCGGCCGGCGAAAATATAGACCAACAGACGTCGGAATCATTATCGCACATGATACGAAGAAAGAGGGGTTGTAGCTGAAATGGTAGAATTGGGAACCAATGTTTTCTTCGGATAACTAACGGGCATCAAAGTTGGTAATTATCTCTCAGAAAAGGTAGCATTGACTTACGTACGCATGGCAAGCTACATTCAAGCATAGTCAGTAAGCAATGAACAAAACAATACGCACGTCGTTAATGATGGAGTGAGACGGGTCACCCATGTTTACACCATACCGTAGGTAGAAACAGCCAGGTGATAAGGTAGACAATTTTCCACCAAAAATGCTATAAGGAAATCAGGCCGAACATAAAATTCGAGTGAATAATTAACCAACGACCGCGGTAGTATAGCTTTCATTAGGAATTACTGTGGTATTTCGTGTACAATGCGGTGTAAACGCAACGCTGTCAAAAAACTCAATTACAACTCTAAAACCACGCGAAGTTGAGCGTTTCTGCGGGTTAGGAGTATGTATTCTACCACGAAAATTCCGATGGAAGCATTTTCATAACGTAAAATCGAGTAGGAGAGCTAACGTGATGCCTTTGTTGACAAAAACGGCGACATTTTTCTCAACGAAAGTGCGAATGTGAACAATTTTCTGGTATAGCTGATTTTTGTCATCGCAACACAATCATTATATTCGATGAAATCTATATATTTCTCCCATAATATGCATTTTAATATTTCCTAAAAAATTTGAAAAATCCCTGTTCGCGTTTAAATAGCCGTTTTTAACTCTTTTTGGCTTTGAAGCACAATACCCGTGAACTACACAGTTGCCGTTATAAGTGTTGCAATCTCTCCAGGTGGGAGTATTTTTCGGTGTCATTCTTTTCGCAGGTCACTTCTTTTTTATCCCAGCGTACATCCTAAGTTCATGGAAAAGTTAACAACGAATGGCAAAGTATGGCGAATATAACTGATGAAACGCAAATTACTTGTCCTGTTCTTGTGCACTGTCCTACGTTGAAGTAGCTTTATAGGCGTTCCTCATGTTTGTATTTTTATAAAAAGCTTAGTATTCATGTTTCAACAGCAGTCCGATTGTAGAAATTATAATCACATTCCTGCTTACTTACGCCCAAATTCACATGGAAGCATGTGTTTCCACGTCCATGACATTTATTTTCATTACGTTTTACCTTCAGTTCCCCGAAATAACGTAGAATGCAACTTTTCATTGGTTTTCCATTAATCCCTGTATCATTGAACTACCGTAACTTCCCTGCTTACGTCTTCACAAATTGAAACAGAGAAATCTCCAGAGAACAGAATTCTGAGATCTTAGGAACTGCAACATGCCACAAAAGTTCAGCAACTATAATAGCACCAAAATATTTTTTAACTAAAAGATAACAGAGATATTCACGGTCTACCGATTTCACGCGGCTTCAGCTTACGTCGAATGTTTCCAATATCATAAATCTTGATAAGCTTTCCAAGAACATTCGTGACTTAAATATCAGCAATCGGCTTACTGTATCCTGAAAGACTCATAGAGTCGTTCACTTCACTAACGGGGAGTCTACGATTTGTTGAATGAGACTCATATACCAGACGGTTGAGAAGAATGGTTGTACCCCGACTCGGAAGAATTCACAACCAGACAGGCATTTCTTTGGGCCAAATAAAATCGTGAGTTGCAATATGAGTCGCGAAAAGTGAGTTGCTAAACAAGAAAAAAAACATCCACTCACCGAGCACGTCGCACAACTCTGCATTCGGTCTTACATCTTTTGTACTTCGTACAGCGATAATCAATCTATACGGTTCACGGGGTTTCATGCCACCTTAACTTATCGTGTTTCAAAGCTGTTTTCGAACTACAACTCGTCTCACGAACGTAAATAACACTGACATCATCCATGTACCTCTTCAGGCACTTCCTGAACTGTAAGAAAGTATGAAATTCACGTTTTCCAAAAACAGCCTTGGAAGCTTCAATAAAACCTGTTTTAAAAATAAAAAGATACCATCAATTGCTGATGTGATAAATAACTTTTGCATTGTTTTACTTATTTATATACACACAATTTCTGCATCATCTGTCGTACGTAAACGACGAAACTAAAATCAGCCATACTGTAACATACAATCCGGCCGTTTCTACTCTAATTGTCCGTAACACATTTGAGGACCAATTTTGGGGCAACGTGACGACACCGCGGGACAGTGTTCTTCCGAAGTAGGGGAAACAACACGTGATGACCAGCGATCGTGTGGCTTCTCCGAGCATCCCGGCTGCAACCGTGGTTTTCCGTTAATCTATACTGTACGCATGATTCTGTGTACGCCTGCTATAGGAGGCCTGATATGAACTCAGTGCCACTTTCCTCAGTTGTGCAACTAATCGCACACAGTGATCACTTGTCCTTTTCCTAACGACATCTGTTATTCCATTCTTCAAGGTCACTTAACCCGAGCCTCTTCGACCGTTGTTTACCGCACTCGAAGGTTCCATGCACTTTTTGCTTGGCGCATTTTTGAGTGCCGCCGAGTGGGCTGTGGCCAACATTGCGCTTCTTTCCATTCTCCCCTTGGTTGCTGCCGTTGGTCCCAGACTAAGCTAAAGCTAACTATTCATCATGTTTCCAAACATTGCTGGAAACATATGGTTTGTTTCTAAACCCCACTGCGTTCCCTATTTCGATGTCTGTTGGGACTACGTTTCGATTGTTCTTCGGGAAAGGCGTATTAAATTGTTAGTGGACGAGGGCCCAGCACACACCCACTTGTCCACTACAATATGTATATATAGTTATATATATATGTATATTTATATGTAACTCAGTACCGAGATATACATAATAAATTGTAATATATATATATGGTAATTATATACATTCCTTCATATATATATGCATGTAGTAATGTATATGATTATCATATATATATAACAATTTACTATATATACATATATATTGCATCTATATATATACATCCCTGGATATATACGAGAAGGCTTCAGGTATGCTCACAGAGGAACCACTGAAGAAAGACTCAGTGGACCTCACTTGTCTAACGCCATTAGCTACTGCAAATAGACGCAAATGAAAAAATTGAGCGTAGCTCATGAAACCATTTTGTGGGTGGCACTGAATAGGCCATTGGTTTTTTCACTTGGAACTGGAAAGTACCGTTTGTTCATCCTCCTGCATTGGATCAGCCACGTTGCATGATCCACGTTGTCGCAACTCTCGCAAGTGTAGACAGGTTGAGGCTCTGTGCAGTTGACACACGAGTGTTGGTACCAACCACTGCATTGATTGCACTGTACCCAGTGCACGTTGTCTTCATCCAGGTCAACAGGGTCCACCTTCTGAAAGCAGATCTGGCAAACGTTGCCATCGACAGGTTTTACTGCACGCCGCTGTTCATAGGGTTCCGGAACTTTAGTTTTGAACTGCGTCAGAGTATCCTCAGCAATTCGTCTAACACGAGCTGTTTCTGTGGGATCCCTGATTATCTCAATCTCTCGCTGTTCCTGGTCAATTACACCGCTTTCAGGGTTACACTTCCTACACTTGCTAGATCGAAAATTTTACACAAAAGACCGGTTCATCGCACTTAGAAAGCCGGATTTTGGCTTCATCATTGGCTGGCAACAGCCACCGACTTCTGTCAGCCAAACTAGAAAAGGGTCGCACAATCAAAAGACACAGCAATCATATGGCAACGAGGGATGAAAAACAGTAATCACACTTATTACGCCCTACAATATCAACGTAGAAAATGCGTCTTGTGTTACAGCGCACTTACCACGAGCCTTTTGCATACGCTACATCTACTATCGTTGTACTGTTGTAATGTTTAACGACGATATCCCTGGCATACTGTGACAATGGTTTTAGACTCACTGACAGGTATTCCATTCCCAACAACGGCTCAAACAATCTCATACGCTCAGTGTTCACTCTGCACTGACGTTCGTCAAACACACTATCGCTACGTTCTATGATATGCTGGAAAAAAAGCATGCACACTAAACCGTTCAGAAACAGCACTTTTATGTGCTTGTCCTCGTTCCCCACATGATTAGTGGTGTGGTTTTCGAACAGCACAGTTGTCCCAGTTTTATGTTAGGCCCAGCCGTTCTTACAAGGAAGCCAAGTATTGACCAGATACTGGTATGCTTCACTACTGACGAACTTCACAGCCTGTAGCAAACTGTTAAATTGCCCTCTGTTGCATGTGAAAATCATAGTATGGGTTCGCTGATACAAACGGTTCTTCTGGTATTCCCCTAAGCTCACCAACTGAAGATATCACCTAGACACATCATTCAGTAAGTGAATACGACAAAATACCATTGCACTCTGTGGTAACACGTCACGTATTGCCCTCCATTGAGCTACTGAGCGGTCAAAAATGAAAGTTCGAACCGTGGACATGCAAGGTAGCATTTTAAACATGCGCTCCAAGACTATCCTATAACTGGTAGTGGTCTCGTTCGGCATCAGTACGTAAAAAAACGTAAAACTCACTCCAGCCACATCTACCAACATACCATGCCATATTATGAAGCCACCATAATTTGGCTGATGAATGGCATCCCCGAGAATAATACCCCGATATCTAGGACACATCTGAAAGGCACCTTTAGGTACAAACATAACGAACCTGAGCACTTTTTCTCTCAGTAGAAACCTATAACTACCTCTCACTTTTAATAAGTCTCACAACTTAATAATTTCGTTGCGATCATCCAATTTGTTGTGCTTAGTGCGTAGGTTGCCTAAATCATGTCGACGCATCCCCACCCCATGTTTCTTGTTTGCGTGCAACCCCATTTCATGAGCACTTTCGAAGTGGTCCATCATCTCACATACATGCAGTGCCTCATGAGCACCCAAACGTCTATTCTTGGGATATACATCAGGCTTACCAACTTCAAAATCGTGTGAGTGGACGGGGTTCGCATTTTCGATGCGATAACCGGCAACACGATAATGTACGACCCAGGAAGCGTTACATCTGTGGTCTGCGAATCTATAATTGGTTACTATATCAATTGGATAAATAAACATAACCGTTTATAAGGTATTGTCCGACGTGGACAGTGCACACACTTGTACACCACACTTCCATACGGGTAGCCTGACAGTAGTTCTATTCCCCTATGTTTCTTAGCACTTGCAGCTGTCTGCGAAGTGTTAATGAAAAAGCTTGTGCAAGTTTCTCGTTGAAATTTGCGCAAGTCAGCGATTCAGCGGTTCAGCGATTGATACACGGGTTCGAGGAAGAGGCCCAAGGGTCCCGGATTCAGTTAGTTTTTCTTGTTCAGCGTCAAGCGGGCGTCCGTTGATCTGAAAGGCAGTCAGTGAAAACAGGGTGCAGCACCGCTCTTGGGAATTACAGTAAACATCAAAAAACAAACTAAGATTACATGCATAAAAGAAATTTTTGAAAATGAGGGTCAAGTAATGCTTTGAAGCGATCGCTAGAAGCGTTACTAACTACCTCAACAGGGAGACTGTTCCAGAAGTTGACAACCCTGTAGGAAAACTACTGCTGCTTGAAAAGCTTCATGTTATGTCCTCGCCGACCGTCATCATTCGCTGCAGTGAAGAACTGATCAACGAGGCCTACTCTAAAGAGGAAGTGTGTGAAAATTAAATCACCGCAGAGCCGTAGAAATTCCAGTGGGTATAGATCAAGAGTTTCAATTCGAGATTCGTACGCGACACTACTAAGACCTGTGACTAGTTCGGTAGCCACGCGCTGGATACGCTCAACGGTTAATACGTCTTTCTTCAGGCCAGTTTACACGACCTGATTAACATACTCGGGGAGCGGCCCAATATAAACCCCGTAAAGCGTTTGGAACACTTTCTTGTCTATGCGTGGGAAAGTGCGCTTAATCATCCTAAGAGTAGCAAACCCTTTTTTCGCTGCCATCTCGTGGCGATGCGCAAAAGATAGGTTAGACGACAAGCAGATACCCAGATCTTTCTTCAGATCGATTTTCATGATATCTATTGTGCCGAACGCACTATGAATCACGAAGGCATTGCCAGAATCTCCAGCCAGTGACATATGTACGCACTTACTGTCATTTAGTGGGAGGCTCCAATCGTCCCACCAACGCTTAATCTCGTCAAGGTCAATCTGTAGTGCACTGGGATCAGTGGCATTCCAGATTTTTAGGTCATCTGCATATAGGAGGGCGTTGCTAGAAATATTGTCCGGAAGGTCATTTATATAGATCAGAAATAACAGAGGACCCAGCACCGACCCTTAAAGAACTCCCACAGAAATGAAAGAGGGAGATGAGAGGTCTGATCCGGTTTTAACTCTAAATGTTCTGTTATCAAGGAAAGGAATAACCCAGCGAATAAGCTCTCCTTGAATACCATAGGCTTCCAGCTTATGTTTCAGGGGGCCGTGTGGGACACGGTCGAAAGCCTTGGCAAAGTCGAAGAAGATGGCATCTGAGATAAGGCCATTGTCTCTGGCCTCCATCAGACTGTCCATGAAAGAAAGCATATTAATTATGCATGACCGATTCGGAAGGAAGCCATGTTGGGTAGAGGAAAACAGATGGTTTGATAAAAGATGGTTAAGGATGGCACGCTTTAATAAGCGCTCCATTACCTTACACGGAATGCTAGTAAGGCTTATTGGCCGACAGCTGGCCGGAGAGTGCCGGGCACCCGCTTTAAATATGGGCGTGACCGTCGCCTCTTCCCATGCGCTAGGGAGAATGCCAGTCTGGAGTATCTGTTTAAACAGCTTATAAAAGGGCTCTGCCAAACCAGCAGCCGCTTCTTTGAGAATCCTGGGATGGATCTTGTCAGGACCCACTGCACTATATGAATTTACCTTAAATAAAAGGTCCTCCAAATCCAGCATGCAAAACTCGGCGGTAACGAGTGGTTACCGGAAATTCTGCTGCTGAAGGATAGGGTAGCAGGCCGGCGGTGCGACGTTGTAGATTGCCGTGTAGTATTCCTTAAATAACTCGGCAACGACTAGGGAGTCAGACGAGGTCTCCCCGTCGGGCAGTCGAAGAGTAAGAGCCGAGGGTGTATTTTTCTTAGTCGTCGCACATGCTTAAATAAGAAGTTTTTGTTCCCGCGAGCTTTGATGAAGACCTTTGCTTGTACGCGTTTGGTGTGCTCACGGATTTCCCGTCTTCACCTATTTCTAACTATGTGGAACGCGCGTAGGTCCTCTAAATTTCCCGTAATCTCATGCTTCGCGAATAAATGGGGACAGTCATCAAGGAGACGGCGTATTCGGCGCGGAAGAGGTGGCCGATAAGAGAAAGTACACAGTTTGCGCTGCACAAATAAGTTGTCAGCTTTTTCAATTGCGCTTTGAAGTGCACGGTAGTTCTGGTCCGCGGAGCCATAATCAAGAAGTAATGAACTTAGGTAACTCCTCGGGGAGTGGACTTTTTTTACCGGTTGTTGTAACCAGTAACAGATAAGATCAAAGATGAGCAGAGAGTGGTCACTGTGTCCAAGTGGTGGGGTGATGATCACTCTGGCTACCAGGTGGCTCTCATTAGTGATAACTATGTCGAGCAGGGAGGGAGTCTGACCAGAACAATGCCGTGTTGGGGCGTTGACATGCTGTGTTCACGCTCTCCGTCGTATCAGCGTCGATAAGGAGGTCTAGAATCCGCTTTCACATTCCTGGTGGGAGACTGATGCCCGGTTTATTTTCGGTGCATTAAAGTCGCCCATAATAAGCAGATGAGTAAAGTTTTGATGGCCTAGGAAGTTGTATAGGTTTACAAGAACATTGTCGTCATCAGAGACGTCAGATGAGGGAGAACGTTAGATAACCACCACTAGGAGTGAGTCTTGGCCTCGCAAAGCCAATCGGAGCCACAGAGCATCATATTTATCAGATAACCGTGGGTGTTGGGCGACAATGCTGAAGGATAATCGCAGAATCGCCATTTCTCCATCAGGCGGAGTCAACTCGGTAAACTGAATACCCGTGGACACTCAGTTCACTGTAACTGATATCACGTGTAAGCCAGGTCTCCGTGAAGGCAAAAATGTGGGGTTGTGTGTCATGAGTCAACTGTCTGGTTTCCGGTAACTTATTAAACAAATACAGACAGTTTATATACATGCACCCAAGAGCTACTTCGTCACCTGACCTCTCGAAAAAAGAGAAAGGAGAGTGCGAGGAAGAGTTTGGGAAAGAAGACCTAAAATCGAGGAGGGTGGTGGTGTTGGGCTCGGCATGTTCTGCCGAATGGTTCTGATGGCCCTCCTTTGAGACTGTGGACGTGACGTCACTGCTTGTGCGTACGTCAAAGTCCCTACAGGACGCTTGACCAGCACTTTCGGTGTCGCGACTTGCGACCCTTGTACACCTGCTAAATTCCACTTTTTAAGGGGATGTTTGAGAGTTCTCACCCACGGGAAATTCGACTTCTTCGTCTGCCGGATGCAGGGTTTGAAGGGAGGCAGTGTGCGCGGTTGTACGGAACCACTGATAGAAATTGTTTGAGGGGTGTGCCAATGGAATGCTTTTTGCTTCACAGGCGGCATCCCCAAAAAGCCCCTATTGTTTTGAGCTCTTGGAAGAAAAAAATTTCTATGGGGCCTCTTGGCGGCTAATGGCGTGTGTAACTTGGAGAACGGCATTTGTGCGGTATCTTGAACAATTTTGCCCTTGCTTGGGGCGTCGGCCGTTGGGATAGCGACTACGGAAACAGCATCCTCGCTTTCCACCACTGGCACATAGGCCTGTGTGGATACCTCCGGAGCAGAAACCATGACCTTAGTCTCCAGTTGTAGTTTCCGGTCCGCCACGATTCGTGACGTAGTTTTAGTCTGATGCTTCCGTTTCGTCCTTTCTTGCTGAGGGCGGGCGAAAGAAACACCTTTCAGCTAGACGTTGGTAGATTTCAGAGCCCCTGATTTTTCCACCACTGTCTCGGGACTCAGCATGGCTGACAAGGTTACCAGAAGGCCAAGTGACTTTTTGGTGGTTTTGGCGCGTAGCCTGATCGCGATTACAAGATTTGTAAAGCTCGGCGAGAACGAAGAAGCCAAGACTGACTTGGCTAGTCCGGTTGGTGAAGATGTTGTGGGGAAGCGGCCCCAGAAGACAACTCTCCTTTCCCTGAGAGCTTTTACTTCCATAGTCGCCGCTGCCTCCTCCATTTGTGCAGTTGATAGGGCAACTATCTTCTTGGTGACCGCGACACCAGGGAAGGCAAGCGCTATGTGTTCGTTTAGTGACTGGAGTTCCAGCTTCATTTCGGTCAGAGTCCGCAGGTATTCCTCCATCCTATTCCCCATAGAAGAAACAGAAGGACAAATAGTCCCAAAAGGAACATCTCCGCATTTACAGTTGCAGGTTTTCTGCGTCGCTACACTTAGCGGCAAAGCGGCGCCTTGACTTTCGTCAACCATGCAGCTCATGCAGATAAAGTGTAAAGCAGAAGAAGAAAATTGCTTATACTGGTGTTCGTTGAGGCCAGTGCACTTGAAGTGATACCACCTCTGGCACTGGTGGCACTGCATACCGTTTTGCACGGACATTTTGCATCCATGATGGCCGCAAATGCTCGCTGCCTCAGTCAACTGAGTCCCAGCACTGTTACATCTCACTGGCGTCATTGTCAACAGAAACAAGAAATACATAATATGAAACACAATAAAAAAACCCAAAGGTTTCAATATATAATGATAAGATTTGTTGTTCGGTAACGAATAACAGTAATCGAATGCAATTTTTGATGCACAGGGCACCAATAGAGCAAAAAATAAGTAGACAATAACAGCGAGAAAATTTGAGTCAAATTTCGAGTTACCCGCGCAATTTCGAATTACCCGCTCAGATAATCTTCGAATTTCGGTTACTTCAACTTGAATATTCTTCTAAAGGTGCTATCATCGTTCACCGCCATGCCGATTCAACGTACGGCAGTGATTTACCGGAAATGGACAACTTAGGCAATATCTGGTATGAGATGATATCACGTTAACTGAAATATGACGTTTTCCGCATATGATTTAGAGTAATCACTTGTACCATTTTACCAACACTTCAGGTCACATTAATCTCATCGGAGTTTCTCAATAATTCGTGTACGAAAGGAAACGCCCTTCCGTGTAACGGGGCGTGCTGCCGTGTTGTTGACACCGTTTTAGTTTTCCTTTGTGTAAGTCGTGTGCATGGCTTACTGAGCCTTTGGTTCATGCTCGTTTCTTGTTGTTTCCTTTTACAGGGTTGTTGTTAGAACCCCTGCTTCGGAAGAACGCTGTCTCCGGGTGTCTCCACATTGCCCGTAAATGTCCGTAAATGTAACGGACAACCTGAGTAGAAACAGCCGGCTTGCATGTTACAATATCGGATTTCGAAAACAACACGTTAAACTTATGCGTGATTATCTCAGTACGGTTGTCTCCATTTTATTAACAACCACGCACGCAAGTTGTTTCTGGGTCCTCTAATTCTTTTTCCTTTTCTTAAGTACGAAACTGTCATTGTTTTTGTAGGTTACGGGTATCAAGCAGACGAAGCTTGATAAGGGATCCTCAATCGAAACGCGGGAAGCTGTCGCCTACCAGCCCAAGAAACTGGACTACCAGGCTGCTAGCCGCCACATCTTGTGAACCGAACTAAACTGACCTGAAAACTGGAGTCTCCCTCTAAACGATAGTAAGTGTGCGCATATGTTGCTTGGAGGAGACTCGGGGAACCTATTCGTGATCCATGGTGCACAAAGTTTAACAGATATCACGAAAGTTGACCTTAAAAAGGACTTAGGGACTTGGCTTTCGACTAGTTTATCCCTTTCTTATCATCACCAGATGGCCGCCAAAAAGGGATTTGGGACTCTTGGGATGATAAAAAGAACCTTTCCCCGAATAGACAAGCATGCTTTTCAATCGCTCTACGGAGTCTATATAGGACCATTGCTTGAGTACGCAAATCAAGTCGTGTACACCGGCTTGAAGAAGAACATACTCGCCATCGAGCATGTCCAGCGAGTAGCCACCAAAATGGTCACTGGCTTGTGGCATTTCTCTTATGAGTCTCGTCTTGAAATTGTTGATCTTTATCCACTTGAATTTCGGAGACTCTGCGGCCACCTAATCCTCACGCACTTCCTCTTCAGCACAGGACACGTGCACCAGTTCTTTGCCACATCAGTTGATAACAGTCGAAGAGGTCACGACAAGAGGCTCTATAAGCTTCGATCCCGGACCTTCCTTAGGCAACAGTTCTTCTCTTATAGGGTTATCAACCACTGGAACGACCCCCCATTGGAGGTTGTTAGTTGTTCTTCTAGAGACCGCTTCAAAGCGTTATTATATTCTCACTTACTTAAGAAGTCGTTAGATTAGTATTTTATTATGCTTTACTAGATTATTATTTTACTCTGTTCTCGCTATTCCCTGTAACCCCCAAGAGCGGTGCTACACCCTGTTTTCACTGACTGCCTTTTAGGTCAACAGAACACCGCTGACATTGAAACTAACAAACTGACTGGATCCGGGTGACTTGGGCCTCCAACCTCGAACCCGTGAACAAATCGCTAATCGCTAATCGCTGAATTTCTCTACCAATTAAAACAAACATACACCCGTCGGTAACACACATATATGTGTGTAGCCGAAATATTTCGGTTATTTTAATTTAGGCACCAGGTTCTTAGTTGAGAAGTCGGAATATGTCGTAAACGTTTTTTCCATCACATTAACCGAAGAAACCACGGTCTACGACTAGCATTCTTGCTTCGGGTTGGACATCCACCTTCTGTGGTAGGATATTTAATTTTCTTTGGACTTATCAGTTGTATGGACTGAACATGGACACAACAACTGCAACGGCATTCTTCCTTAAGTTTACCACTAGTTGCGCAATGCACACGACCAAATGGAACTGATTTCAGTGTACTTCATCAGCAATTCTTCGTCCCATTGGCTTCCCGTCATGTTTCTTTGCTCAGAATGGCTTAATTACGTGAATACTTGTTCGTTTCTCCCACTGAAACAGTCTAAACTTTCTCCGATCGATATTTGTGATCTTCTTAGAACCCATGTAGAAAGTTTTCGACGGGTTCAACGAGTGATGGACAGAAGTAGAAAGCCACGACTTTTGATGGCACCTTTTCTCCAGGTGAAGAATCTCTGTACCACTGTCGTGGCACTCATGTTCTGACAGAGAGTTCCAGGATTTGCAGACTCGAACCGAGAAGAAACTGTGCCTCGGTTCAAGTCTAGACTGGAAATTTAGGTGGCATTTCATTAAATCGTATAATAGGGCTGCGCGCAATTTTTCTTACGACCGTTCCCTGAGTGTTCCCAAAGTGTCTCATTAGAACTCTCAGGGCTCACTCGGGGAACGCTCAGGAAACACTCAGGGAACGCTCAGAGGTCACTGAGAGAACGGTCGTGCTACTATAGTAGCCCTATAGGGCTGCTTTACTGACTGTTTAATTTCAAGGAATGCTTCTTGGGTGAGCTAGTATCCGCAAGAGTGAGCAATGATCTGCACGGATGGTTTGGGGTCCACAGAATCATGAACGCCAATGTTAAGTCGCATCTATCCGCGGGGTTTCAGAGAAAACAGATTCGAATCATGAAACCGCTCGGGGCAGGGTTTTGCATTTAACCCACGAACTGCTTTCGTCGCACGCCTTTGAACAGTTCCCACAATAGCTTTGTCCTTTTGGAAGTGAGGAAATCAAACAAGAGTGTTGCTCGAAGTGAGAACGAATAAAGCTGTTTTTCAGGTTACTGAAACAAGATCACTGGAATTTTCCAGAAGGACTGATGCGCTACTACTCTTCTTGGCGCTTGCCTCAGTTTTGGGAGAACTCGAGGGGTTGTGTGACACAATAGTGCCAAGGTCTTTTTCTCTG
>JTDE01002037.1:34790-45557 GCA_014338405.1 Paragonimus skrjabini miyazakii
ATATATATAAATATACTAGTAGTGGTAGTTTCCTGAGGGTTATGCGCGACTAAACTGGATAACCGCGGATTGATCCCAACTTTGCGAGAGCGCTCACTCTATACGTCAAGTTGTGGATTAGACGCGATCTACTCGCGTCAACTGGCAAGTTGAATTATCTAAGGAACTGGATACCAGTGATGGGAAAGGGATTATGATCTACAAGAAAAACAGTGCGCATCCTTGCAATGGCTGAGACTAGAACTACAGCCAGGCTTTCATAAGGCAACCGTGTTGACCACTGTACTATTGACCTTATATTAGGCACGACCGAATTATCGTATATGAACACTCAACCACTTTAGCCTGTGAGTACCGATCAGGTTGCTCGCCTAACTCGAGTCTAGTGCTTCTTTTCGAAAAAGCTGACTGGAAAGTCTACCGGAATACGATTGCTACTATCAATTGTGGATGATGTTCAATCCATGTGAAAACCAAAAACCCCTACTACTCAGCACTGCAACGAAAACCCAGTGAAAATCTTGACGAAAGCTATGGTCTAGGTTCAGCATTCGACTACCGAATACTCTAATTGGCGTGCCATTCGCTGGTCGAAGAGTTGTGCTAGATTCTACTTGCGATTTCTTTATCGAATATAGGACACCGATAACCTCCGATCCAGTGTCAATTAGGACTTTCATTCCAGAGTTCGAATCTTTCAGAATGAAAAAGTGATCTGTTTGTCTGGCCTGCAGTTGTTGTCGTCAAAACATACTGCCTGTAAGGTTATCCGTTTGTTGACCCTATGACTGCTTGGTGATCGGTGTCATCTGGCGTTCTCTGCGAGGTTTGTTATACCAACGAATGCCATTAGTTTCTGGTTTAGAGGGCGGTCGGGTATACATCATACAAACCTTGTGTGACGACTTGAACCGGTGATTGCAGACAGATGGATTCACCAGTTCACTTCCCAACTGCTACGTTTCGGTTTTTGACTCACGTGGATTATGATCACACCTTTCATCAAATGTTATGTACAGGATTGCTATTTTGGAGTTCTTCGTATTTAGCAAACTATCTTCTGGACTGTGGCGGATAACTCGTTGTCCAACTAGTGATGTAGATTTGGCCCCTTGAAATCGTTTGTGTATTGTATCGGTTGAAGCTGCTAGCTCACTTAGCAAGCATGATGACAACATGGATACCGGTCTCTGTTTGTCCACATCTCTTGCGAAAGAGATTGGCAACTGGATTTTATCAACTGGCTTTTACATATAGTTCACATCTTATCTCCCTGCTGTAACGTGTGAAGCAGTTTTTGGAGATGCATTCTCGCGGATGACTGTATCTCTTTGAAAGTAGCCTGTTTAACAGACTGACTTATCTAGTACGATATTGCTAATGGAGTTGAGCTTATCACAGAGAAGGCTTGGTATAAACTGCGAACTCGTACTGGAATTGTTACTTATACGTCAGTTACTGAATGCTATTTCTGACACATCTAACCACACCTCTGGATCTGGATTTGTAAAAGCGAGTATTGTTAACGTGTACAGAGACGTGGGCGACGAGATATACACTTTATCTTCCCTAATTTCTACAGCTATTTACGTAAACTGATGTTTTTGTAATTCATTGTCTATGGTGTCTAACATGCACAGCTTTTTTGCTTTATAGTTTAGATAACTAAGCAGGTTTAGTATCTGCTATAATAGAGCAAAGCTCAGAAAATTACAGCACTGACTCGTTCACGTCTTTTTCTTATGAATGTACCTTTGGGCGGATTCGTACATTTTGTGATGCATTGTTGCATCAAATAAATGTGACACATCCTGCTTCCTGTATTCTCCATAGTGAACTGTTTATTCGAATTCCAGTGGAAGACCTTGAGCGTCAGTGGCATCTTTGTTCATTCACTCAGTTCCTGGGTGTCTTGCCACTCAATACAATCCTGTTCCAGTTTTACATATATATATATATAAATCCAATGAATCAGTTGTAACTGTACGTATCTGGTGAGGACTACTAAAAATAGCCGTCGTTAAGTTTAAATTTTCTTAAATTTATTTTGCCCATACTGAAGGGTTTTGTTACATTGTTGAAGGTGAAACAATGTAGAATCGATCCCCATGCTAAGGCAATGGCTACACTCTTGATAACATGAGTCTTCGATAGCACTGACTGCTTCCGTGACACTGCAACTATTTGTAGGAGACTGGGTATGTTATCCAGATATTGGAGTTCCACAAACAAGCAGCTATCCATCAACAACTGATCATAAAGGTTATGAAAACTGTTATCATAGTTATCTCTTCCATTAGACCTAACAAATCTCGTTTGTCAATGTGGACTTCATGTCAGTGACACTAAAAAGTGATTGGCTTTCGCAACCTTACAGTCAAGGCTAAGCACACAGAAGGTGTCTGATAAAACTATGCCCATGGTTCCTGTCTATGTCAGTCTTGATCGTTCTTTGCAAGAGTGGAATTATCGTATCAGGTTGGCTGTAGCGAGATCATATACCACCGGCTTCAAGTGCGACAACATATTCCAAACCCATCCACGAGGCGCGTTTTGACGCCTGGCTTCTTTAGATGGTCGTACGCTTTCAGGATTGATCGACCGGATTGAATTAGTGGCGGTTAATACAAAAGAGGTATATTTTTGAAACATGTATTCATGAACTATCATCAATCAGGATATCCAATATAAACTTATCGAAACATTTACATGTATTGCTATTGTTTTCACAGTAAACTATAAAATCAATAATTAGTAATTAACCAAAAAATTAGTAATATCGCTAAACCTGCCGAAAGTTTTTCATTGAAAGAAAGTCTGATTCATGTAATACAACAACATTCAAGTTGGAACGGATTACAAACCTTTGGGTTATCATTAACGAGGCACGTTTTGTAAAACATCATGTATTGATAAAGAAAGCCAGATAAAAGTGAAATACATAAAAACGATGAAAAGGCATACAAAGTGATCAAGCAAAAGACATTGATCAAATACATTGTTTTTCAACTGCAATCACGGGCTGTAGTCCAACCTTTGGGTGTGTGCAGCTTTTTCCTGTAGATATAGGTGCAAACAAACGTGGTAATGTCATATTAGTTTAGGTAGTCTAATTCGTAAGTTATAAATGCAGATCTTGACGTATTGATTAATTTGTGTTAGAAATGTACATGTTGAGAATAGACACAATCAAACAGTTGGCACAGGTGTAACATGAATTCATTTTAGTAGTAATATGTGCTGGTTGAACAAATTATAACTCACCGAAAGCTTGTTAGAATTTTGTGGGACAAAAAACGTATCATCATATGCGTTGAGTGTTTACATAATTGCACAATGGTTTATGATAAATGAGGGCGGACAACGTCTTTGCAAATTTTTCTAAGTAGACATATTAGTAATGATGACTTTGTGAAATCTGTAATAACAAGAGTTATTTTCTTCTTTGTATCCAGTGAAGTAGAAAATAAGACATTTTTGTTAAACTGTGTACAGAATACCATCAGGTCAATAGTAGTGAAGATAGAACGAAATTATATACTTCTAATTCCTTTTCAACGGAAAGTCTGTTAATGGCTGTGAGCACTGCCAATGTTGTAATGAGAAGAATCTACGACCAGCTGCTTAAGATAAACTTAGGAATTATTGGCATCTGTAAGATAAATTGTATTCAAAAGTACTGAATTTCAGACGACAAGTTTAGTTATCCAATCTAATCTCCAAACCTACCTTATCGTTAATCTGTTTCATTTCTAGACTAATAACCTTTTACTCTGATTTTGATTGTGACTGATAAGTCTGCGTCATCTATTATGTTGTCGTCGAACTAGAGGTGGTTACAAGCAAACGGTTGTTCAAACTTGAGTTAAAACGCGGTGAGCCTTACCGGTGACCTATGCTTTAAAAAAATAATTGATTCTTGTGTTTATCTTCGAAGTAAACGCACCAGCTTGTTCATCTGAATTCAAACACTGTTGATGCTGTGATAGTCAAATTGTCTAACCACTGATTATTAATACAATTCGCGTTAAATGTTTTTCGTATACATGACAGAAAAGCAAACAGAGAACGGGCTATAAGAGCTGGATTTTCTACGGGCCTATTGGTACATCTGACCATCACCATATTCTGTGCTATGCATACTCGAGTAAACTAGAAACAATTTGCCAGTAAAAATGTAAGTAACGGAAGAATTCAACTGAAGTATTACTTACCACACCGTCAGGACTGTACAAACTTGTGTGTGCCAGATTGCCTGTTCCCCAGTTTGCATAAGGTGCTTCAAAATCGTATGGACCAGCGCTTGGGCCCATTTTGCCAGTTACCCAAACCTGAAACATGAACACAAATGGACTTGATGTCAGTTGATTAATCGGTTGAAACGGACTACGACCATTCAAAATAGTCGGATATGACCAATCAACCGCGAACTTGACTAGGATTCAGTTGGCTACGGTTGTGTTACAAACGAAGAATTCTATCCATTGAGCCACTGACTGGATCGTTATTATTTGAAATGAAGCGAGGCGGATGGCTATATTTCCATCCTATTGGTTATCTTCATCTAGCATAACATATCGTATGACAAGTAGATCGCGCGGTAACTAAAGAGCAATTCTCAGCGCTATGTCTTTCAGCAGTTGAAAGTGATGATCGGAAACGTGTACCCGCACCGCTCGTGAAAAGTCAGTGAAAAGATTAACAATACACTACTATCAACAGAGGTGGATACACGTCGGTCGTGTGAAATGGTGTTTGCGTCCGTTGCGTAGTTTTGTGTATCCTACTATAGATTTCGAAAATATAAACAGCTTCCCAGGACAAACGTCCTGTGATCACAACCATTGGTGTCACGATGAACCGCCAGCTGTCACTCGATGACGCAGATATCTAAGCATTCCTTGGGGACTTCCACGACATGGCCGGGTAGGCCAATATCAAGACCGACCCTAAAAAACTGGCTGCCTTGCGGATGAAGGACATGGGGAATATGATACTGGACGCAGCGCAAAGAGGCACTGGAAAAATTATTTCTGCTGTGAAGTAGCCTCCATTGACGGTGTTACACTGTCCAGGCGATTCGGCAGTTTGGTGCTACCCGGCTCGGACGAGAAATGAACTCGTTTGACTGTTGGACAGGACACTGTTTAAATTAGATTTAGTCCAGACGGAATTTGTCGATGGAGATTTTATAGAAAGTTTCCTGAGGGTTGCTCATAACCAGGTCCGCATCGCTCACTTTACCAGAAGACATTGATAGACTCGTAAAAGTGACGCGGCGGTTGGAAGCTATAGCTCTGGCCCCGGTGGTTGCTAACAACAGTACGAACAAGAATACAGTGGAAGAAATACATCATACAATGAAGCAGTTGACAGCAGATATAACTACATCAAAATCATCATCACTGAATGACGGAAAACAAACAAGCTACTTCGGTTATGGTAAGAAAAGATACTGTCAGAGGGAGTGTTTAAATCAACGGTTTAAGTGAGTTGAAAATCAACGATCCCGTGCATGTTCTTTCTGTTGGGCGGGCCGACTAGTGATGGGAGTTATTGAGTGAGGGATTGTACTTCTAAGTGCTGCAACTAACTGTACTTAGTCGATACAAGAGCCGCTATTTGATTGCTTACTCGTAGTGGTAAACAAAACACAAAATCAATATCCATGATGATCAGGACAGCTGATAACCTGCTAGTTGATGGTGTGATTTAATGCGGGGTGCGTTTTGCCAAGATCATTTATTTTAGATCTCCAGATACCAATCAGATAATCTCTGAAATTACTCTTCTTGCTGTAACAGATGCCATAAGTGATCTGAAGTTGCAGAAGTTGTCAATCAGGTACGATTCCGTCGGGTAGGAATAGAATAGCGCTAACCAAATACTCAAGATCAATACCCCTCACTTGCACAGACTCCTTAATCTGCTTCGCCGTAATAATCCGCACTTCTTCTGCTACTCAGTTGTACATAGACTACTAAAAATGACGGAATTCTGACAATGAAATACCGGCTCATCTCGTACAGGGATTATTAGTGCAAATACAATGCATTTTAGATGGAGACGTTTGCTAAGAAACCAACGTCTTGTACAACTTTTTACTCCTGGTAAAGGAATCCAGTGGAAAACATCGCTTTTGCGTGAATTTTAGAAGATTGAACAAGGTAACACTGAACACAACTGTATTGATATCGCTTGTCACTGATAGTTTTAGCAAGTTGCACGAGATTAAGTTATTCACGGGTGTGAGATATTGGCAGGTGGCAATGAAACCCGCGGATCACGAGAAAAACGTATTCACAGTGGACGAAAGACAGTATCAACCCGAGCGCATTTCGTTTGGCTTATCGGGGGCACCGTTCATATTTCTACGTCTGACGGTTCAACTGATAAATCAACAGGACTATGTGGCTATATATGATTATGTTGGTATGGTATACGGTGACAGACTGGAAACAAATCGTACACCTAAGTGCTATACTCAAAGGGGTTCAGAACTCCGGGATTCAGTTTAATGCTCATAACTCACAACTCAGACGGCCGCTGATGGTGTTACTGGAATACGAGGCTGGTCGGAGAAAATACAGGTCATTCACAAACAAAACACTGACAATTAGGGAGTTCTTGACTCCGTATCCTAACCGTACTAAAACGGTTTCCGAGTTGAAGGGTTTACTACCTTCGGTTTGTGAACAATCTTCATTCTATTGCATTATTGCTGTTCGAGCCGCTCCGAAAAGACAATAAATTTGAAAAGACCAACGACGTCTACATAGCGTCCACATGGGTGCGACAACTACCACAGAAATCTACGAACACAACAGGAACGTTTACCAAAACGGTAGATGCCAGTCACTGTGGCATTGGGGCAGTAGTCATACAGAAGGAATGAATACTCGACCATACCAACACAGTCTTGACGTCAGCAAAGTAAAAATATTTAGACACTGAGAAAGGATGTTTGACACGTGCGAAGGCCGTACACGTTAAGTAACCAGTGGCTTATGGTTGGAAAAGAATTGACAGACAAATTGGCGCGATGCGCACTGCGCCTACAGGAATATGCTTTCACCAGCGATCACGCGCCTGACTCCGAAAACTCTGTCGCTGACTCTCTTTCCCGGCCGCAGGTAGACGAGGAACTTCTCACAGTGACTTTCTGAGCTATTAGCCTAGTAAGGGAACAAGACCCACATGCACTATTGCGTTCAAGTAGTTGAAACAGGATTCTTCAGAATAGGACTGATGAGAAGCATGAAGAACGCAGCAAACATTGGTGAGAAGGAGATTAGAATAAACACTTCCAAATTAGTAAGCCGTTCAGCGTATATATTGACATTGTTTTCAGTTCACCTGTTGCGTTAGTTTGAACTGAATGTTCGTTTCACAACACGAATTATTCAGCCTATTGGTTCAGTACAATTGAGGTTTCCACGATGAACCATAATTGAGTTTTTTTTAATTTTCTGTTGATTTTCTATCTATTATTAAACCGCTTTCCTTATTACAATCTCCAACCTTTGATACCTGGACTGATTGATTTATTAACATAATTTAATTTATTTAACGTCAGTCGAACTTTCCATCGACCCATCACTCGCATTTGACAGCAAGACGTGGTCCTGTCCACAATGCGTTATCAATCAATTCCGAAGTTGTAGAGAATCATTAGTACTAATATAACGGACACAGTGATGTTTGTGTACATACGAACAGATTTGGTTTATACTTTATAGGATATCTAGTTATTAGTAACCATCCAAATAGTTTGTTGTTGCAATACAACCTTTGAATTGTCTATTTCTCAGCTAGATTATGACGACAATTTACCAAGGTGTCTTCAACATTCTTTGAAAGACCGCGTGGACTCATTATGACTGCTTGATAGAACTATGTAAATTTACTGTTCGTTAACAGCACCCAGTTTGCGTTATATTGAGTATTACGTAAATAGTAAGTTTACTCATTGGATTGTTGCTGACTGATTTGTCTAATAATCATTTAAGAAAAAGACCTCAAGTACTGTAAAGCATGTATTCATATACTGTAATCTCTACTAGTTCACTCACTCTGAAGGTCACATGTGGAGGGATTGTACGGTTTGGAAATGTGTATCGAATAATTCGTCGTCCATTGTCGATATTCCGTATCATACACCATCCGGTCAATTTGGCTTCCTGTAAGGAAAATTGATTTAGATGAACATGTTTGAATTCACCAATTAGATCAAGTGCATTAGAGGGTAATAGAGGAACTAATCACCGTGTATATTGCGAGTTACGTTCTCTGTGAAATAAATAAAGCTGACTGTAACACAGGCTATGCTCACAACCTAGTTGTGATTGGAATTTTATTGCAGTTTTATCATTGAATATTCGGAAGTAGCAGACAAAAATTCATCGTCCCAGTATGAGCCACGGTAACCGGATGCATATAAATTTCCAGATGAACGAAGCAACAGGAAGTGAGAGCGCGTGATTATATACAAGGCTAAGAAACAAGATGCCGAGCCTACTGACAAAAGACAGTGAGCGAATTCTTTTGTGGTGCCGCTGAGGTTGTTTACGATGATCGGTTACAAATGCTCAGGCTGACCAAAAGTAAACAAAATACCAACACAATTCAATCTGCATCGACAAACAATGTACCTCTTTCAATTTAAGATGTTCCGACATCACTTTCGTGTGTCTCGAGATCAATTCAACATACTCCCAAGAGATTTATCTGGGTTTCTACAGCGAACAGGGTTGCACGGCTAATGTGCATATGGGTAGGCTGACGGACACTGAGACTGGTTGACTCTTAGGGAGTGGGAAGATACAGTTCCGCCGAGAGCAGACGGTGAAGGCTTTTGCGCCCGGACTCGATTGCCAAGCTGGCGGGGATGCGGGCTAACACGTACGCGGTTATCACTGAACGTTTGGGGTATTCGTATGTCATTGAACGCACATAGATATCACATCTGGTAAACCTGTCTTTTGGCAGTGGGAACACGAACAGCCCACTCACACTGACATAGGCTGCGACCTTAGTCGTTGTTCAAACGGCCGGATAGGTCAGGCAAGCCCTATCTTGAGGGCTATAGTGATTACTGTCTGATTGGCTGTTTGACGGATGCCGTGACAGCTGAAGGCAGGACTGAAACAGCCAGAGTAATAAAGAGCGTCCACGACGTGTGGACCCGGATACAAATTCCGGCGTCCAAACCGAAGGGCTTGCCCAAAAACCGGGCCACCTCAACCAGTCGTGTGAGCGAACGACCTCAGCACATCGCCTTAACCACCGCCAGACCAGCTGCCACGGGGGTGTATGCGCATTTTCAGTCAAGTCGGTCGGCCCCATTATTCCAGTTTAACCCCAGCGGGGTATGATTGATAACATTTGGCTACTGACACACGATTCAGGACTTGAAAGGCAATGCTAGACAGGGAATCACCATGTATCGGTGAGTGCAAATGGGCAAACTGACAATACAATATTTCCCTAGCGGACTGTGCCATTACGATAATTTCTTCACCAAACGATAGATAATAAAAGGGTGCATTCGTGACCGGTACAGATTGGCAAACAGGGTGATCAGAAACTAACGATCTTCCCATAGAATCTGAGGCGCGTTATGTTGTCTTTAGATTTACCACGCCATCTGTGGACTCTGATATGACCTTTTATACCATCTCCCACAACAGTAAGCGTCTTTTGACATGTCTCGGTTTGGTTGATTTGTTTTCCCACCGTGTCGTTCCACTTCCTGTCAGTATTTATAAAATGAAATATATCTAGCTTGACCATTTTATTCATATTCGGGAACCGTGCTGAAGGTAACTTGTTGCGTTATCGCGATCGGCCTGAGCGGCTTGTTGAAAATTTGTGCCCGGATTTAGGTGTTTTGTTCTCTGGAAACCTGCTTTATTCTGACAACTGATGTATCCACGATGCGGAAACCGTTCGGTTTGGATCCACGCAAACAATTCGTACAATAGGGATTTTGATTAAGTGATTACGACCCAGGACAACATGTTGATACATGCGAGTATTGGGTGGTGTAGGATAACGGATATAACGCACTCATTGCAAGTATCGTATGTTCGCAGACTGAGTTCTCTAGGATTGTACAGAGTGTACACCGGCTTAGAATCCGTAATTTCATTTCACCGCAGGCACGTCAAACCTGTGGGCCCTGGGGTGACTATTTCGATCTCTCTGTGTGTCTGTTTGTCTGAATGCCAGCCTGACCCTGATGATGTGGAATTATGTTGGACCGCACTCTCCTCAGGTCAGTTTACCGAACAGCAACCGCGTGCAACTTGATCTGGGCGAATTTATCATGCTGGAACCAGGTCGCACTTCTGGAACGTAAGTAAGAAAACGATGTGCTGACAATCTGATAACTGAACAGTGTATTGAGATGGTTTTTTATTTATATTGTATGTAGTGAAAGTTCGGAGGAGACCGCCAGCAAGTTCAGTGTAGTACATGTATATAGGCGATTCGTTACCTAGAAATCCATTCGAAGAAGCATAAAAAAGTTTGTTAAGATGGATATTATTCATGACCCGCATAGAAATGGTCGACCGCGCAAATCAACAGATGACTTTTGTGCTGGGTATGTTCCGTGACGGTGAAAAAAAGAGCTCCCAATAGAGCGTCTGTCGGCTCGCTTCGAAGTCCGGAGTGCAGAGGATACTCAAAAGATACAAGTATCGATCATACCGGGAGGTCGGATTACAGGAGCTTTGGTTTTCGAATGTGGACAAACCCGTCACT
>JTDE01002037.1:55614-88930 GCA_014338405.1 Paragonimus skrjabini miyazakii
TGAACGGGATGGAAGCCTTGCTGATGTTGAATCTGCTTCGTTGGCTGAGTCACGTCCATCGGGTGGGCGATGACCGTATTTCGAAGCAGGTGTTATATGGACAACTGAGATCAGGTAAGCGAAGTCCTGGTGGCCCAAAGCTGAGATACCAGGATGCTGTGCAGGTAAGTCTTTCAGGTTGTAAAATTGATTTTAGATGTTGGGAAGACTTAGCGTTGAACCGGACTGTCTGGAGGAATACGATTCGGACGGGCGTCCGCGAGTTCAACGGGCAGTTATTGCGCGGTCGAGAACGAAATCGCGCGGTACGCAAGGGAACCATTGGTGCCGTAGGTCGTGGTGACATGACTATATGGCGTTGTGATGTGTACGACCGTGAATGCACTGGCCGTTTGGGATTGGTTGGTCACCAGCGTACTCATAATGCACCGTCGGCGAAGAGACAACGAGTACGTTAGGCTCAGGTATGTCATATCAGCATATCCATTCTGTTTTGTTAGTTATTGCATCGACCAAGACCGTGGTCGTTGGACAACTAATCCACTTCTCTTTTCAGAAACGTGAGTGTCTATAGTCTTCTACTCATTCTTTTCTTGAGCTTTGTTGGTGTATTGAATGATGAATCATTTGCCTTATCTTTTTGTAGTTCAACTTTGAATTTTCTTTTTCAACTTTATTCTCTTTAGAATGCGATAACATGCACTCATATACTGAAATGCTTCCTGTGTTACACTTTACATATCTTTCTTCCTAGTATAGATCTTGTCATTGCAAGTGGGATAAGGGTTTCCTTTTCGTGCTAGCCATTCAATTGGCTAACCAGCATTGGCCGGCTGGACACAAAGGCCTCACTCACACACCTACTGGTCTTATTTCTTCGGGTTTACACCGGATACGTTGTGTGTGAGTGAAACCGTAAGCGGCGCAGCGCAAGCCACTTGGGGTGATGGTTTAAGGCGCAGGCGTCCTTTGGCTTTGGTCACTGTGACAGGCTAAGCCGTTTCGGATGCCGCCAACCATATATCCAACAGGCCCTATCTGGCCTTATAGTATATTTGTAGGCATTTTCAGCGTGATTGTGATTAAAACATTTGTAATTAGTCCAAAATGGAGTATATCTGGGTGCCATGATTTTAGCAATTATTTCGGATGGGGGTGTACTACATACGTCTCGCTGTGTGTAGACCGCGTAACTAGGACATTGTCTCAAACACTGGACAATTTTACTGGTTGTATATACCAATAGGATATTCAAGTACGGTTTTGATTGCAATGATAACTAAATATGTACACAGTAAATTGCCACGAAAGATATTCACTTTTCAACATACCAACTGTCCGAACTCATACAACAACGTATCTAATCAGCTGATTTGGAAACATTTACATCAGGGTAAGTAGCTCAGGAATATCTTTTCCATGGTTTACAACAGTGTTAATGTCGTTCGCTTCTTAATTCCGTTATTTACATCAGAGTTAATGGCAGTATGTGTACAATTGTAATTATCTGTATGTCACCAAAATGACCAGTATAGGAGAGTAAAATATGTCTGTCTCAATTTAACCATTGGGGTTTGACGTTTGGGCTACACTAACGTTAAATTCCGAGGAGGCTCTTGAATGTGTAATATCGCAGCTGAATGGGCTAATTATTATAATATATATATATAATATATATTAGTTATGTCACTGAACTGTGTCAGCACACTGCGCAGTAAATCATATTTCTGCTACGCTGCATAAGAAAATACTCTTTCTATAAGTAAACGTATAAATGCTATAACTATGGTTTCATTTTATCTTTGAACTATAAGTACAAACAAAACACGTCTGAAATATGAAGGTACAGAATGTTATACTTACTGTCTGAATAGCTACACGAAAGCTGTTGGCTGCCTTTTGAAAGAAAAGAAACAAATGGAAGCTTGTCTTAACAGAAATGGGAACACAGATGACACCAAATATGGAAAATGAATTTTAATAAAAAATTGAAAACTTCAGCTTCTTTGAAAGATTGATTCCTTGAATAGCATTCCATAACAAGCGCCCCTGAATTGATTTTGTGTTAGAACCGCCAAGTAATAAATGCTATCGACTGTACAGATAAAGTTTCCGATTGAAAATGTTGTCAGTCGTATAACGAACACACTGTAAACCGGTTTTAATTGTTCAGGTCTTCAAACTGACTATTCATTTTTGCTTGACGACATCTCAAAATATGCTATTGTGTGACAGCTTTTTTTGTCAAGATTTAGAACAGCTGGACGGCTCAAATATTTTTTCAGGTCTGTTCATATCTGTGTACGAACTGGTGTCGTATGACTTACACACTTCTGTACCGAAACTCATTTTGTCCCATATTTACAATATTTTTCTTCATGGTCTAGAATTTGCCAATGTCACATTTCCATTTATCGTATCCCAGAGATAAGGGTTTCAATTTCAATTTAGCCTATCGTCTGGCCAACCAGTGTTGGCCAGCTGGATCACAAAGACCTTCGCTCACACGATTCCTGTTGTTATTCTTTCGGGTTCACACTGGATGCAAGCTGTGAGAGTGAAACCGTGAGTGGCATATCGTAAGTCGAATGTGGTCACCGTTATGTGGTAACGGCGTCCCTAGTCTTTGGTCAGTGACACTGGCTAATCCGGAAATGGATGTTATCGGTTGGTATTTAACAAGTCCCATGGTTAGATTAGCGCACAGTATGAACGGAGTGAATGATCGAATCCGATGACTATTAAATGAATGTGGGAATGATATCAGAAAAGCATGCCATCCGGCAGATAGGGGCTGGCGATCACTGCCGTAGTCGCCCCATGCGTTGGGTGTGGCTGATGAGTTATTCAGTGCACCGTCGTTCCACATGGAAAACCAGATCACTACAACTGAATTTCTAAAATATTTGACTCCTTTCTCTTCGGATGGAATTTCGGTTGGATAATAGTATGGAACGGCAACTAAAGCGCTTCAAGAATTCGGCCCTCACAAACAATTGTGTAGACTATAATTACGAAATCGAATGCGGTAGGTATGATGCCGGTTAGATAAGAAGAGCAAGCAACTAAAAGTGCGTTTTCTGGACACATGGGGGCACGCATGTTGTCGTCCAAAACCACGCATTCCCACTTGATAGGTCAGAAAAAGAGTTGGCTACACACTGTCAGAAAGTCAAAGCGTCTGTTTTGACCGAGCCTCAGTGACACGTAAACGTCTGCTTTCTCATGCAAAATAATGCTGTGCTGACTGTCTCGTTATCCACACCCAGCGCGCATGTGTCAGCCTTATGGGCAGTGTCGCGCGTATTGATATATAATACCAGGTACAAACACTTCTCATCTACACCCGTGTCAATTCCGCTTACTGGCAATCGGATTCGGGCAATCATTGACGACGTACTGCACGTTGACCTATCCAGGGTGGAAACCGTTTGATCTGTGTCTCTTCGTCGATAGGAATTTCGGTATAACACTCCCAACGAAGGCCGCCAGAAGTGCATAAACGTATTACATCACAGTTTGCTCGTACCGTCGTGTTATTCTCAGTTCATTGTTCAACTGCGTAAACACCATCATCTACGGTTCAGAAGGCCTGGGGTTGCAATCGTGGGAACGGATCACAAACACACTTTGGGAGAGGACGCAACCTTGCTCCACAAAGACTTGTTAACAACTTTACGCTCGTGTGCATAAGCTTCGGACTGACTGTCAGACTGGTGGTTATATGAAATGAACGTCAGGATGTCGGTGGTACTCCAACTTTCCTATTGGTGAGTGCACTCTAGGTGCAAAAAGCCACATCTACTGAGACACTACAGTCTACAACAGCCCGACACCTGACGCCGAGGTTAATCATTTTATTGATAAGGCAGCATCAAGGATGACCGGACTGTAAACCATGGTACAGAAAAATCTCATGCTGACTGATAACCCCGAGATAAAATTGTACCAAGTTTGTGTGCTCAACTTTGTAGCCATACTCAAACACCACACAGATGTAAGGGACATTGTCTAAGTACATTCCATCCATGTTGCCGCAAATTATTCACCTATGTCAGCTATTGAAAACGAGTATCAAAAGAGAATGTCCTGGATGCATTCTTTACTCAACTGAAAAGACTGATGGTGATTGAATGAATGATTGAGGGCCGAATCCCTAGAAACACGTACGATAAACTGGTCACTGGCCTTAAGTCACACGGAAGAACAACCTAGCCCTGTAGTATGTAGACAACCCAGACAAGAAGGCTAGTAACAAAAGCATTTCTGGGAGAAGTGATAGTAGATCGCAGCATGCAGAAGTTGAGTATGGAACCAGATGTGTTGAAGTTTGTTTTAGGCAGACGGATCAAATGTGGTGGCAGAAAATAGAATATGGGCTTTAGAGATCGACATCGGCACAGGTAATAGTCAGCTTGTCACTCATCTGTGGCAGCTACATTCAAGTCTTCTTTTTCAGTATCAGATTGCACAAGCACATCAGTAGCTTTGAGATAGTGCCATGAGCGCAGTAACCTATTGAATGAAGTAGGTATTTACCAATCTGTTTCAAATGCATATCCACTTTGACACCTGGACTCACACTACAGATATGTGCTAAAAGGAAAGTACCTCCATCGGTGAGATCAGTTTTAAGTAGAATAGCCAAGAAGTTACCATCAATGAGAAATCTGTGAGCAAACAGAAGTGGTACCCAAGCTATATTCAAAACTGCTTCTGACTATGTTTTTTTTTACAAAGTATTTTGAATATTTCGTGGATAAACTGAACTAGTGAGTAAACCCTATGCAACGTTTTTGTAATCCAGACTGATTGACGATTTGGTATGTGACAATCATATGGTTAAAGCAAAGATTATATACAATGAATGTTTTACTATGAACAAAAAAAAGGATTAATACAACATATCAGCACATGTTTTGATAAATTGAAAATTGCTTACTTTTGTTTTTGAGAATAAAGTTGCGTGGATTGTCTTTGTAAATACAGAATACGATATTAGTACTTATCACAAACAATAGAGGAAAGGTATTTCTTCATGTCTGTTTTATTATGTTTAGACCGTTCCATTAAAAAATGTTCATAATTCTCTTAAGTTCATACTAACTTTCGAGGACATGGGTGGAAATATCGAGTGTAAATCAATCGTTTCTGTTAATCAGAAAGGCATACGAAGTACTTAGGACTATTGCTTTAAAATTGCTTACGCCATCACTAAGGATACACTAAACATATTTGATAAACTTAAACGATTAGCAAAACTATCATACTAAAAATGAACGGTTTTTGGAGGTGTCATGTTTAACCACAATTTCAGCTTCTAGTAATATCTCCTCGTTTTTAACATGTTCCAGGTCAAAGTCGTTTCCGGGTCAACCTTGTGCACATACCAGCCGACAAAGCTCATAAGCAGCTACATCTCTACGGACAACTGGGCGTTGGCTGAAGTGATGATATCCACACTAATGACTCACTTTTCACAAGTTGGGCGTGGTTCACAACAAGCGGACAATTGAACTATAGTCATACTATGTATTAACAATGTTGAACCATTTAATGACTCAATGAACACACGGTATGTAAACAATGCTGGAATTAATTCAAGCAGAAGGAAAACGTGCACAATTGTGTTAGTCATAACCTCGCTTACCTTCAACCGTTCGTTCAACTAGGTATGACCGCGTAGACTGACCACTCGGTTCCTCTCGGTCCATCCAACGGCTGACACTGGGAAGTAGATCGTCAAAGAAAAACCGACAGAATAAAATAGTGGACTTGTAACCGGTATTCAAAGTTTGAGAACAACACTTCAAACAAAAGGACAGTGACATTCGTAGGAGACGCTTTATTTCCGACTCAGGCGTTTCTACAGACCAGGTGAACAAGATGAATGGTTCGGAATATTCAAGGGGTGGATCACTAATATAAATCTGAAGGAAATCATTAAAGTGAACAGAGAAGAGTGTCAAAACCACTTATGAATTCTGTGACACAATGGAGTGGGTACATGTGAAAGCCAGCTACGTTTGACCGGTACAGGTTTCGGTTACTTTCAACAGAAAGTAGAAAATGATCTGTCACAGGGGTCAAAAACTGCATCGTATGATAAGTGGCCAACCTGAGTGACATGGTTATATAAAGGCCACAGACTAAGTCGTCAGGAGGATGGACTTTACTTGCGTAACGTTTGGTTCTTATAGTTCTGTTAACAGTTGAAGCGAAACTTTTCAAAATAGTTACAAACTCTGAACTATCATATGGGCGCCTTTTTGAAGATTAAATTGTCTGCCTTATATTCAACGTCTGCTTCACAATTATGAAATGTCTAACCTTGTCATCAGATTCGAAATGATTGTGGGTTGGTTTTAAATTCCACCCGTGAGGTTAGTTAACTTTGGGTTTTGATTTTCGTGCAGTTAAGCACAAATTTATCGACTATTTCGAAGCGTATTCCAAATGACCATATGATGACTTGATTGGCTAAGTGGTCTACCATTCTTGGGCATTTCTCGTAAATATCGGCTTGTTCACAAAATTGTCAGTGAAACCCATAAACGTTCTGAGAGTGCACGAACCAGGACACAACTACCGGCCTATTCTGCTTAACAACAAACATTTAGAGGTGACTGAACAGTGACTGAACGCATGTAAAACACGTACACCCCATGCCAAAGTTATGGGATCCCGGAAAATTTCACCAGTGTATTTGAAACGAAAAAAAAGTATTTATTTTTTTGTTTTTAACTGACTAAAATAATTATCAGTCATATCTGTTCACGAAGATATCCTCAAATGATTCGGAGTTTAGTTATTCTGTCATACTTCGGAATCTGAGTACACTGAGTAAATAAAAGTCATGTAGACTCGGATTTTTTCATTATCGCCATAATACATTCTTGAGTTCGGTCCTTGAGCTGTAGCTCCTATTATCGTTCTATACTTGTCCAGTGAATGGGTCCGAGAAATTCTCGAACACGTTTAGATCAACATTACAGGTAATCCTGTATGACACATTGATTCTGATAACGTGAGACGTTCATATTGATATATTGTTTTGAAACAGGTCTACGTTCCTCTTAGCAGTTGATATAAAACTTGAGATTATACTAACTTTCCTGAGTAACCAGTGTACTCATCCGTCGTCTGGAATACACTCTTGTCATTTGTCAAACACTTATCACTGATCATTTACTGATTTATATCCAATTCTTCTGTCGTTCACACCAACATCTTTAAGCGTTAAAACAATTCATATTGAATGTCTACTTATTACCACAGTTCACATATTCTTGCTCACATGTGAGTCGCTGTGCGTTTTTTCAGGTACTGAATATGACCATATTATATACAAGTGGACCATTTCGTCATTCGATACACAATACAGTCAGGGACTATTTGAATAATCCACACCGTGCTGTTCAGCTCAAACATTTTACACAACTAAAAATAACAACGCCAACAGAGGAAGTCTGCATCGATTTTGTCGAGCTAAACGTCAAAATTGCCGCTCTTTTGTTTATTCCCATTTTCTAATGAACCTCTCGGGAAAGGACTGACAATATAAGTTGACATCTGGAGTCGTTTGGTTAACTCTCATATGTTCAAGTAACACTACTTAAATTTAGAACATTGTCTTTATCAAACTGTGAGTTTGTTCTCGCGATACGACACATTATGAAATAATCTAATGAAGGAGGACAACTTTTTTCTATAACAGTTTTGTTCACAATTTATTTCTCCAGCACATTTCGTTTCATCTCATCAGGTACATACTGCAATCTGTGGGTTTACATAGCAAAGTTCAATGGACAACGTGAAGCTAAACAACAAAATCAGCAACTACACACACATACATCCCTGCATATCAGGTGCCAGGGCAATCTGGTTCTGATGAACTAGTATTTCTATACGCAGAGAGTTGGTTTTCACTTGTTAATTGTTATCATCTCCACGAATTGAAGAAGCCTCCTACTTTTGTTGCGTAACATACTCGAAAGGCCTTCTCCAGGTTCAGTTGGGGTCGACAGGTCCACAGGTGTCAAGCGATCGAGTGACTTGTCACGTTCTGACTTGAGTCCGAAATTGCGATATCCATGAGAGTTTTGTGAACCTAAACTAAAATGTGTTCATTGACCCGACTGAGCAACTGCCACTCCGTTCTGCCTATGTAAGTGGCCCGGCACACAAGAATTCATAGATGATGTAAGATTTGGCGTTAAGCGGTATTGGTGTTTCCAGAGGTGGTGTTGGGATTCTGGTAGTACTTAAGAGCAGCCCAACTGATGAGATGCAGCGAAATGTACTCGAGAGATACATTCTGCAAAAAACTGCTTCTGACAGTAGTTCAATAATGCTGATTGCTTTTGTTTGATACAAAATGTGACCGCTTATTCACCTCTGGGCCATCGGTCTATCTAGATGGTGCCCATATCCTGGCTTGCACATACTCCAAGACTGAAATGTGCTCACGTCACACACAACGTGCGTGTGACTCCAGCGCCACATGCATACATGTGCTAAAGACGACCCAGCTATTTATGTTTTCTTCATTACTTCGCTATTAACAAATACATGTCAATTAATCTTTTACAAACACGACATTTAGTAAGCTCATTTAATTAGAAACGAAAGAATGGACATTCTGCAAGAGACATGCAAGAGACATGTAAAACACAGGGAGGTTTCATAGTTTTGTCACAAGGTGTGTGTAGTTGGACGCATATGTACATGTGCCATCCATCCTGTAGTGACCAAATTTTCCCTTCCCATTTCTGACTCAGCGTTAATGCATTCCCATTGGCTTGCTTAACCAATCGTGTGAGAGCTTAGTCATACCTGACGAGTTTTGCTCCCGCCTACGTTCGCGTATGTTAGTTTAATGTACTGGATACGGAACAGGAGCAACCCATTAATTTGTTAGATTTACGTACTGGTAATTGATGTGATGAAATCACATATGTTGTTGTGAGTTCGGACAGGTGGAGAGAGGCTGCATACACCTCGCTCAAATGGTGACTTGAACAGAACAGACATTCCGTAAATACAAACGTTTCTTACACGATGTTATGGCCACCCAGTGAATGGAGATGCTGAGATCAGTTAGATGCTGAGTAACTACGGGATATCCCAGAAATTGTAGGCAATGGGACAGACAAATAGATTGTTACACGTTTATCTGGCTGAGGAGGTAGGCTTGAAAAACGCTGTACTGAAAAATGTATGGGGTCATAAAAAATCGAAAGCAAATATTTTATAGACTTTAAAATAATGCTAACCAATGTGCATCATAAAATGAGTAGAATAAATTGAGTTTCATCTCGCTCGTTGCCTTACAAACCACTCAAAAACCCGAAACCAGCTAACACATCTGAGATATTAGGAGGAGGGACAGTTCAAACGGTGGGTGAGTTTGCAGGCGTTAAAGAGAGAAGGGATTTAGTAACAAGAGATGTAACGTGATTTGAAAAACAAATAACATTTTAGTCCAGTCGTTTGTTTTTCGGAGCCATTCACGTTAATATTTAGTTCGGTGTATCATCTGTGTATTTTACAACACGAAATATACAGTAGCTTAAAGCATTTCTATGCAAACAGCTGATTCCAGTGACCACCAGCGAAGTGGTGATAATCTGTCTCGATTCTGCTGATTTTAATCAGCACCATGTACGGTAGAGATTCGAACCCATGACCCGTGTATAAGTGGTAGGTTATACTCCAAATATCTGTACATTAGATCACGCACCAGTAGTCATCGCGATTGCAGGAAGGTATGTGAATTACTTCCTTTGGGCTGATTTCAATCTATGAGCAGAAGAGAGCGCAACCTCTACGGGATGCAATATTCCTACGCAATAAATAAAGCACGGTCTTCACATTCAGATAAGCCTATCTGCTACCCATTTCGAAAGGAAGCACTAGACTCGAGTTTCGTTCTTATTAGAGCCCAAAAGTTGTGCATATCTTTGTCGGTAACAGTAACAGTAATTTCAGTCCAACTGAGAAGTCCTGATCACGGGGTGATCGACTGGATAGTACAGAGTGATTCTGTCCATTCTTCTTTTGAAATGACCGGGCAAGCTAAACACTATTCACACAAAGTTGTGGTTGAGCGTTTGAATTTGATTATTCGGTCATACCTGTTGTTAGGTTGTTGGCGTTGTGGTTAACACGCTAGTCTCACAAGCACGAGGATCAGAGTGCAAACTCCGATCCGGACAAGGATATGTACTAATGATGAGCACTAATAAGAGCGAAACTCGAGTCTAGTGCTTCCTTTCGAAGTGGGCTAACCGAAGAGTTTATCTGAATGCGAAGGCTGCAGTCAAGTGTGGGTGATGTTTAATTTTGATATAACCTAAATCCCCGAATCTTCCCCAAAGCATGTTCTATTAAAAGTTGACCGAAAGTAATACCATTAAGTGGATGCGTAAGGATGGCATGTACAATTACCACCGAGCACGAGTTCGTTTGGACGTCTGCATCCATGATGTATCAAGGATTAGATATAGATAGATTGTTTTTAGACGGTAAGAATTCTTCTGCTCTAAATCAAATGCCAATCGAATGTTTGGTTTGCAAGTCTTGTTTGCTCCCAGCAACCGTACATATATAGGAAAACCTGAGATATTTCGACGTGCAGTATTTCCGGTTGTCTAGAAGCAACAGCCAATGGTCTATAAACCGAGAGAGGTTGTTTGAGAATCTTGGTTCTTAAAGTCAGGTTGTTGCTATACTCCATAATAGGATACAAAGTTAGTGTTTTAGTCTTTAGCAATATACTCAACAAAGTTGGTTGGCTTCGGCGGGATTCATTACTATGATTAGAAGAAGCTGCGGTAGATTGTTTGTTTTGCAGTACGAGATGCGTTCAACACGCGAAATGTTGAATGTTTCGTACGTAGAAAATGAGCATTAAAACGTGTTAAGCAAATATCTAGTAGATGAACCTGCTTTATATCAAGATTAATGTAGGGGCAAAGATGGGGTGCTTCAGGAAGAATCTTATTTATAAATTTATCGTGAGCGTTTTGATAGCTTGTGTTGACACATTGAAGAATATTGAATATCCCAACTGCACAAGGAAGAGGGACATGCTTGGATAATGCATTATGTCATTCCTAAAGCGTCTAACTTTAGCGAATACAAGAAGATGTCTAGATCACTTTGTGCCAAAATTACGGTAAATGCCTCTCTAGTCAACGTAATCATAGTGAGATTACCAGGTTCTGTTTATGTATTGCACACAAGAGAAGACGTCAAAACTAGCAATACATTGTGATAGCTGTCAGAATCATAAAGTGAGACTCGAGATGATCACCACTGTGTCTTGAAAACAGGATTAGCTACAGCGATAAAAAATGTTTGCTTGGTTGCATGATAATTCAGCTTGCAACAGAACTTATGTCATTCACTCAAATCGTTCCATTTGCATTGCACAACAGTGCGAGCACCAAAGGTTATCTGACCCGATGATGAGCTGTTGGCTGACGAAATAAATAACCATCTACTTAATGCAAAGGAGATTTGACCTAAACGTTCAGTTGGGATTTTAAACCATCGAGGCTTAACCAAACACTTGACGTTCACCTGCAAGCGAGCACTGGACAGATAGAATGTGTAGTTATTTGTAACTGGAGGTGCCAAAGTTTACTGCGCTCTAAATATGCAGGCATGGTGAATTATTCCATAAGGTATGATAGTATGAGTGATGAGTGTCGATTAACCAAAATTCGCTGGAAGCACACGAATGGCTCCGTGGTTATCACTAATCCATTTTATCTGGTGAACGTCGGTACACATGTAAAATACAGACGAAGAAGTTGAAAGATATCTCACTTGGAGTTTGTGGATCAATGTGGTTGTCAAGTTCGCTCCCTAGAACTGCGTGGAATCTCAATATACTTCAAGGTCCTAGATAGTTTTTTCCTATTTGTAATGTATGTTAATATCTACGGGCTTCAGTTATTCCTGGATAAAGGAACAAAAATAGTTCACAAACTAATGACCATTTATTCAGTAGAAAAGATCATTCGGTGGAAATCTGGCAGTTCCAGCTACACTTACACATTCTGTGTATGGGTATTATTCGAACTGGGTAGCAGTGACAAAATAGTACGTGTTTTGCTCAGAATTCATCGACAACGCCCTACTTAGATTATGAAATATTTTGAATACTTCAGAGGTATGCTCAGTCAACAAGAAATTCTTCAGATACTCGGGGTGAATTCACAAACACCAGTGTGGTCTGTTCGAATGAAATCGCCCAGCATCTAGGAATATCCCGTTGTAACATTCCAGTAAATCATACGCGGTAAACTCTTTCTATACATCCGCAACAGTCTCAAGGAAAAAATTAACGGATTTGAATAGCATTGTTACTAGCATTAGGCCATCAGCTTACAATGACTACTGATACAACTTTTATAGAAATATATTACCTAGTGATGGCTTTTGTTGTTGTGGTGGTGGTTTAGTTCAGGCATAGTAGATTCTAGTGCAAATGTTAAACTGACATTGAGAAATAGATTTTAATTTTGCTGGAAACCACTAACTCACTACTTTATTTTGGTTTAATATGTCAATGTGTAACAAACCGTAGCACAGATTAGCTCCTTGGTTGATTCATTTAATCGAACCGATCAGAAAACTTCTCATTATGTATAATCTGGAAGATATTTTTAAACTTGTAAACGGTGTAGACGGCTTAGATTACTTCGGATAAATTAGTGCGCACATTCGATGCGCCGTCTCAAAGTATCAAGTATTTAATAGGATATCGAATCTGACAATCTATTTTATGCTGTTGATAAGTTCACATTTTAGCATACATGCATACATACCTCAGAAGGTGGAACATATCATGGCTCATGCTGGAGTTGCCACTGACTATAACATACAAAGTGATACAGTAAAAACAGAATTTAAGAGGCGAGAACAAATAACCGAACCATTGATAATTCATGATGAAAAGCCAACCGTTTTAGGGACGCTGTTCATCTACAGGAAGCCATGCACTTCCATAGGTAGGAGTTTTAAACCAGGGGAGTTGAAAAGTCTGATGTCTTCAACCTGCAGGTGGCGCTAGCGCAGATTAACAGAAAGCCTGTAATGACCTTCACTGCGTGTGAACAGTTGACGACCATGAGATGTCAACCAATTTTCTGCGGCCACAATGGACAAGCTGTGATGCAGAGGACATCCACCAGGCATACGATGCATGTGTTTCAACTTGTGCTCATCTCGCACTTAGGTTAATGATGGCAAAATTGGGTTTTCCCAACTGTATGTCAACGAATCGCAACGTCCGGCACTCAACGGTTTCGCTTAATACAAGTCGATTGGCATAGACTACAGCGATTCCACAGTGGAAACTTATATACACTGTCCATAGTGGTGGGACAGACCCCTGGGATTAGATCAAATATAAATATGATTTGAACAACTTTCTCGTAAATGACAGCTGGACATTTGTTTGTTCCAATAAATGGTGGCGGCTTGGGAATAATCCACTAATCTCATGAACGCTTTGTGATCATATTGGCTACCACATCTATGATATAACATACGTGTTCATCACTTTATTCCTTCAACAATCTTTCGCCATAATATTCAGTAACTGCTTGATTTATCAAAACCTATTACTTCACTGTAAATTAGAAGCCAGTTGTTATGAAAGTGTGGCAGTATCTGAACTGGTTCATGTAAATCTATTAAATTTCAGCAACTTTAGAATAAGTCAATAACAAGGAACCATTTAACAAGAAATAAAAATATTTGAGAGAATAATTAATTTTACATTTCCATTTGGTTAGTATGCCAATTGTTAATTCGTTTCTCATAACCTATTTATTTAATAAAGGATTAACTAAACTATCAATTTTTGTTGTTCTGTACAAGTATGTGTAAAGAATAAGTTGATGTGTGACTTGCTTACACATCACTTTTCATAGATCGAACGGTTCCAGTTGATGTTGTGTTTGAATAGGAAGGCACTCGTACCCTCAGTTCTTTTGGACGGTGAGTAATTGCCGGAGAAGATTCTCGAGACCTTTTTGTATCGCTGGAATTTGGTAAAAGGGAGTCTTGCGCTTCTAATAATCTGCGATAAGCAGCTATTTCAGATTCCAAATTCAACTTGGCATCTGTTAAAGCGGAAAGTTCTTTCAGTGCTTTGTTCAGTGCCTCTTCTGCCGCTTGTCGCTCATAGTTGGCATCACGGGTAGAACTCTCGAGCTTTTTATGTACATTCTGACATTCTTCTTGTAGCTCATTATATGCGTCTTCCAACTGTTCGCACTGTAATGCAAACGAATAAATGATTTAATAATAAACTCCGTGTAAAGGAACGTTAGTAAAAAGTGGTTATATGCAATGTGTTTGTGTTATGCTGCCCAATAAGATAAACGGCTCTTATATAGTTGCGTGACATACAGTCAGTTCCGGTATGATTCATACCAGTTCACATCATACGCCAAAAAACTTCCAGTTCAACCATAATAGTACTCTGGTTATCAAACGTTTGCATATCGGCGTGTATCGGCCAGTGTTCAGTTAAGTCTTTTTGAATCTCATCTGGACAGTTCGATGTGTCATGTAGCAATGTACATTTAGCTAGGACTGAATGAATTAGTCAACAGTAGTAACGCAACAAATAGGCCATACAATTATGCAAGCTGATAATAAACACATGCGATGACGTTGTAAGCTGAATCATTTATGTAATCAAGCAAGTAATAAAGTAGCGGATATTGCATTTAACGAGAAAAAAAGATGGAGTAAAATCATTAGGATCATGCCTACTTAAAACAATATGTGATCACCGCAAATGCAAAGGTCTGATGAGTCACTTTCGGTCACACGATTCCGACCCTAACGAGTGATTGACATTCTCCTCAATCCCAGTTTATTCTACCTTACACTAATAGGGGATATTTAAAAAAAAGCTGCAAGCACTTGTTTAAAACCAACAGTGTGAGCATTCTCTGTCAACGAATCCAATAGATCTGATGACACCTTTAATTGAAGACTGCAGGTAAGTTTTGACGATGTTTTTGAATAGTCTTCCCATTGTGTATCCGGTATACCTAGCACTTTGCATCCAGATGAAATAATGTAGAACAAATAGATCCCAGTGGTTAGATAGACTTTCCTTGATGCAATGAAGTTGCTGACTATACCTTTTCTGTCCATTTCATTGAGCATTACCTCAGTAATTTGAAGTTTTTATTGCTTTCGCAGGGGACTAGTAGAAAGATATTCATTATTGAATAGCAGTCGGTTAGAGCAAGCTCATTTATTCTTTCATTTAAGTGTTACTAAAAGTTTCCGGCTAATTGTTTTCCCTTAACACTGTAAGTCAACTCCAATTCTTTTTCCTCCCTGCCCCTTAACCCTCCCTTAACCCTGTAGTTAAGTCATGTAAGGCTTCATATATGTTCATGATGGCTTGCCCAAACTTCTCGGTTTCACACAGTTCTAGTAAAGTGTCCGTAAATGTCATCAACCCGTTTATCTCCCGTTCTGATGACAAGTATGGGATATTCGTGGGATAATTGATGGATGCGGTATTGAACCGCCGAGTATAAATTCAACGTACATGTACGGCTTATAAGAATGTAAATCGTATCTTCAAGGTGATTAGCGTCTAGCCTAGGTCTAAATATATCTGCAAAGATGAAACCAAATAATGTTCCTGGAGCTATACTGTCTCCTTGCCAGTAATAGCATCTGATCGATGTGTAGCTACACATCAACGGATCAAGTGAGACAGTCTTGGCCTTCCAAGATCAAACGTGTGCGTTCCTGAGTGTATATAAGTCAATGACTGACAGTCCGATAGTCAGCGTCAGACTTGCACGAATTGAAACGTTTAACTGTCAGCATCTTTCAAGCAGAAGAGACCATGGTGAAGTTCCGGAACATGCTGAGAACAAGGCAAGACAGTGATCACATGTCTGACATAACACCGCCAAGGATGAGCGAATTGCTTCATTCTATGTGGCAGCCGAAGTTACCGGATCCTTCATCCCGACTGTGTCGCTGCCGCAATAACTGGAGAATGATTTACTTGAGTTCATGTACGCCATTGTCTACCCTTGATTACGTGCGCTGCCGTGCCACCGGTCACTGACACCTACTGCTGACAGTACGCCACACTTGATAGACCTTCTGTGTTTTAAACTATTGTAACTGTCTAATTTGTTTGCTATCTTTTACAGTTCTCTCCAAGACACTCGCATGTCCGTCATGCTTGTTAAATATCTTATTTTCTTATCTTATCTTTTCTCAGCAATGTAATGTTCATGCGAAAATTCCACATTCTAAACCAATTACCGTTCAAGATTTGTCAACTATGACAATACACATATGAGTGTCTTGCTCGCAGTGCGAACTAATTTTATCTCCATATATTTATAATAAGGACTCTGCAAATTTGCTGAGTTCGCTCAACTTACTAGAATATAAGAATGTGTTGTAATTAGTTACTTTTTAAATTTGCAATCATCTTTTGTCACTAAAATTCTTCGACATTCACGTCTACTATGAGATGAAGATTTCAAAGATGACTACATCCTCGGTTGTTGTTATTGTCACAATATATTGCTGAAACCCGTTTTCTCTAATTTTTTATGTCGTCACATGACTTCCATCTATGATCAGTGAGTTCAGACTGAATTATTTTCGTGGTCCTCCATTCTCGCCGTCATAAGAATCGACTGTTCAATGACCAACATTAATGATTTTTTACATCGTGGTCAGTACAAATGATATAATCTGCAGTGATGTCCTCACACTTTTATTATGCGGATGGTAATTTTGTCGAGGACAGTATTTTTGTACACAAACTAACCAAGCATTCACAACGAATGGTGCGTGTATACAAACTCACTTTCAGTTTGACGGATTGAGTAGTATATATGTTTGTTATTCAGAATTTACCAGAGGTACAGGACCGGTTTCATGGTTGTTGCTACATATTAGGTATACGCGCTCGGTCACTCTCGACTACACACACTACTGAGTGGCAGATTTCGCAGTTAGAAGATAATTTATTGTTTGTAATTTAGTCATTCTTATTTTTGACACATTGAAATGAGTAAAACAATGTGGACGATTAAAAACACAAATAAACTACGCATAAACTGTGTCTCAGCAGCCTAGATGAACTATTTAAGAACGTATACCGAAACAGTTGCTTAAATTGAAAATTGACGTAAATCTTAAGACAGATCAAGTCTTTGTACGTTTCCCAAAAGTGTTCCGTACCAGTTTCATTGTTCTACGATTGTAGAGCCCATTTGTTCTGATCCCAAATGTTAGTAAATTTTATTCGTAAACGTTTATACACTTACCTTTGTTTTAAATTGTTCCGTTCGCTTGCGCATGTTCTCCAAGCTATTTTTCAGCATTGTATTTTCGTCGCAAATTTGTTGGAAATGTGCGTTCTGAGCGGCACTATTCTTGTTCATTTCTGCAAGCTACAAGATTCAAACATTCAACCATAAACAGTGTGGAAATTTTTTAAAATCTTTTATAAATTCTACTTATCACAGGATTGTGAGTAGGGTTGGACAAAAAGCAACCATAAATTGATTCAAACGTAATTTTATGGTGGTTTTCAAACAGTTTAAGACACGCATTTCAGTTAAGGGAATTTTAGAATGTTAGGTTGTAGTAATTTGTTGGCAAGACAATTTATTATTGTGTGTGGGCGATCTGCACGTTCGTGTGGTTGGGCATTACTGTGACAGGATTTTTTAATACGACTGAGTTCACATGTACATGCGCCTGCATCTCTACTATTATGTAAGGGAAGCTTGAACATGAATATGCTTTTCCTAAGAAAAATAATTCACTGTTTGAACTGGCGCTTCAAAATATACCAACTAGAAAATGACCTCACTAAGTTTTGAAAACAAACATGGCATCTTCTCGATACGATCCCTGTTATAAGATTATTTGGTTCCACCCGTTAACAAGCTGTTCAGCAAGATCTCTGAGACTGTGGTAATTCTACTTGCGAATCAATGGATGTGACTCACCGTCTAATTAAGGCCAAATGCGTTATTTCGTCATGAAGTAACTGAACTCACCAAGTAACAATAATATGCTCTCAGTCAAAACCGAACTTTTATATTGTTTCCCCAACTACTGCATCTGGAAAGTATCTACCAAACCGAAAGTAGGAGACACCACTGACCTATACCAAAGCAATAATGAGTATGGGATAACTTTTCAGTTATCCGTGCAGATCGGAAATACTTCCAAACACATGCTTGACGAATTCCACCTCACACTGCATAGTCAAAAGAGCAGAAGGTTGGACGACCTTATAAAAGCAGGACGGGAGTAGACTCGTTCATCCCGTTTCAACCACACAATCGACAGCAATGAAGCTACGAACGTCCGAAGGCGAGATTGCTACCATGTCGAAACATATCCCCCAACGCAATGAAACACATGGATCACAACGGCTTAAATGGATAGGATATCACATCGTTGGAGGACTCGTTAAAACAGTGCTATCTGAAATGTGAAATGCAATTTCGGTTTGTAAGATCGTGATAACTAATCATATCATGGGCACTGATCACTCAAAGAAAACGATTGTTTCGTTTCCTGAAAGTAAAACGCAGTTCATTGATGACTTGAAAAAAGATCCCTTGCTTAAGAAAAAAAGAGAGTTAAAAATACTGGATAGAGGTTTTTTTCTTCTTGAAATATCACAATGAGGTATATCGTTGACCTATTTATGCTCGGATGCCAGGCAAAAACTTTATTATCCAAGAAGACAAGGTCTCAGTTCACATACGCCAATTTTTCTAGGTCGTGTATTTTCTATGACATTTTGAATATGTAGTTTGGTCAGCACAAATTCAAGACCTGAATATTAAAGATGATCCAAAAGGTATCAGCAGAGTAAAGTTATACTAAACTGAGCAAAGTTTTCAACATGGAAAGATAGTAGAAAACATATTCTCGGAAGAATTGATGAATCCTTATTGGTGGTATGCTAAGCTCTTGGGTGAATATTATGCAAGGAAGCGCCACTCCCCGTTTGGAAAAAACGAGGACGACATAGTTCGGTAGCTATTCTAGAATTTGCCTTAATGCTGGTTTCCACGGTGACCCTGTGGTTATTTTGCACTTGCTTTTACGTTTTCTGTCTATCACATATTTCAATTTGCCCCAGTTAGAGAACACTTTCATGAAATGTCGCCTCTCTCGTACTTTTGCATATTTCCAGCAAAAGTGAACTCTATTAGTCGAATTTTTTGAAGATAATATTGGTCTTATCGTTATATCACAAATTGTATATGTCTGTTTCTAGTTAAGAGATTTATATTTACGGTAACATACTGCTACTCCTACAGCCAAGTACTTTGAACAGAACAGTTAGTAGACCGACACTGACAGAGGTCAGTATTCCATATTGATTTATCAGTAGGAAACTGTCGAAAACGGAAATCTCATTTTGAGATGTTGAGTATATACATGTTAAAGTACATGACAAACTGTGAGCTTCAGTCAGTGCAATCTGAGTAACACTCATAGCTGATTGTGCAACTATTTCCAGGGCGATTTAAAACTTGTTGTTCATTGGTGTATAAAGAAGTGACAACTAGTAAATGTGTGTGGACACAGTCCACCTCGGACTGTCAGCTCGCACTGGCTATAGCTAAATGGACAAGAAATTACGATTTCAATGTTCAATAATGCTCACCCTCAGGTTAACAACTCCTTACCCGTTTCTTTCTTGGTTTAATTCGTTAGGTTAGTACAGTCTGAAACTAACTCACACCTCCTTGCATTGCGAGCCGAAGCCTCGATCCACGTGACCACCGGTGTAGCAATCTATTTGCTCTAACGTGCGTGAAAAGATTACCCATCAATTGTATTGATTATTCTGTTGACCGTAATGCTCACAGAACTGATGTTCTAGCCGAGAAGAGCTTCGGTTCGTATCACAATGGAGTGCTGGTTCAAACTTCGTTCTGACTATCCGCATTTAATTATTCTAAGTAAAACCGAGACCGATCCTTGGGAAAGAATTGTGGAGCAATATAATATTTATAGATTACGATTTTCTGAAAGCAGCAGTTATAGCTGATTAATCACTAATGGTTTTGGAATTTTTGGGAGCAGTGGGTTAATGTGACGAAATGGAATCACGAAGGATGAAGTAAAATGGGTGTTTTGATTAGTTCATCATTCCGGAGTTTGTAAATGACTGTCCTGTAACGAGTTTCTTCTGAGAACTAACGCACCAACGTAATATACGTGTATCTCACATTGTTTACTAACCGACTATCCTGTTGAGCTCTTCTTGTATTTTAAAATAAACGATAAATGCTTGTAATTTTATTTGTTTAGGTAGGTATTAGGCATTGCTTAGTAAAACAGCGTTGCTTCTTTCGAATTAGTAACCTACTGTGGATCAGTATATTTGTTGTGATCATTCTGATACACAGTTCGCTCTTTTGTTTGAACCAAGTCAGTACAGTGAAGGAAAACGTTGAACAGAGATTGTGAACAGATTGACTATCAGAAATTTAGCCCAGGGATGATGGTCGTGTCAGACTCGAGAGACCACTTTTGAGTTTAATTAGAAAAAGATGTGAATTTATTAGCCTACCTGCATACCAAACCGGTGATTGGAACGGTTAGTTTATAGACAGTGTTGAAACCATCCCACTGCTACGTTAGGTACATGATCTGGCCTGAAATTTCTGTCAAGAAAGACAAACATTCTGATCATGTTCTTACTGGTCTGTAGATATATCTCACATCTTCTTCTGAAATGACTATATGTAACGAATTAGGAAAGCCTATATCTATAATCATTTGTGATGCTCAACTCAGCCAAATATGTCACGACCGGTTTCATCCTTAATAGGACTTATCAAATGGAGGTAGCTCGAACAAGCTACGCAGCATGCATATTGGTCACCGTCTCGTAGGACTGCTAGTTTGGGGAAAAAGAGCTTCGGATCATACCAATCAGAGCTCATTTGATCTCTATCTGGTATATCTTAGTACGGATGAAACCAATCACGGCGGAGTGCCCATTTGTAATTGTGCATTTCTGTATCATTTTGAGCTCTGGTCGCCTAAGACGATGGATACTGGCAACCTGAGACAGCAGTCTCATGTTCAAATCAACGGGGGCCAGTGCGTCATATGGCAATGACTACATCAAATGTCTCTGACTGAATTTGACAAATGGAAGCCACATCCATTTTGTAACAGAACCATTCTAGTCAATTTACCCTGTTTGAATAGTTTGCGTCCATTTCATTCCGAATCTTATCGAGACGCTGATCGTACTCTGTCTGTATGTCTCTTATGGCTCGTTGCATCTCTTCACGCCACTGTTCCCGATCTTGTTCATGGTCTACATTGGCCAGTGCTCGAAGTTCATCCAATTCCTGTTCATGTACTGTACGCAGAAATTCCATCTCCTCACGAAGCGTTTGCATTTCCGATTGGCAAGCCATTCGACTGGCAGTTTCTTCGTCCAGATTCTTTTGTTAAATTGAGAAAACAAAGATGAAACCGTGTATCATTTAGGAAAACTATATAAACTTTAAAAATGACACCAAAAAATAAAAGTAGTTCGAAAAATCGAGCCAAGTGATGAGATGTATACAGTTCTATATGGTTTCATTTAATTTTACAAAGCAAACGTCACGAAATGCCTGCATGCAATATATTTTGATCGACAGATACTAGGTACTAATTTTGTTTAAGCGTAGTGGAGTTAAAAACAATAAAATGTTGAACAGCAAGGAGAAGTAGATGGAGATTTTCGACCAGCGGCAATATATATATATATATATATATATATATATATATATATATATATATATATATATATGTTATGCGTGAGATTCTGTGATTAGATCTTATGTTAGCAGTTATTAACGATTCCTCTGTGTTAGACTCGCCTGAATGACAGTCAAAATTGTCGGTGTAAGAAAGCGCGGTAAGTACAATGTTTTCGATTTATACTCAGTAGCTGAATTGGTAAACGTTAATTAGGAGCTACTGGAAATATAAAGTGATAAACTGGAGCGTTTTCATTGAGATCTAACCATCTGCTTCTAAGCGTTGGACCCAACAACAGTCGTATATTCATCGTCCGTCCACGACTTTGTAGTGGCCCTCGGGATGTACAGCGTGATCAGTCACATTTGGATCGAAGCGTTTGATGCACTATCGATTAACAAGGAGTCAGGTGGTTAGGGCTCTCGGTTTATCAGCTTTATTGCAGACCGACGAGATTTCCCCCTTGACTAGCAAACTGGACTGTCTCCAGGAATAATGCCAACAATACAATAAACTTACTCAGGTGTTCACATGGAAGCGTTGTTAGTGCACGGTTCATCGTATGAAAATCGTCCCGATTATTCAATCCACTCAGAGGGTGTTACATATTTGTTGTCAGCACTTTTAAATTGGTGTGATTCAAGTGATATTTCATTATCACGCGACAGCCGGGTATTAGGTTTACGCCCACTGCAATTCGGGTGTGTCTACAGAGGAGCACAGGCAACAGTCATTTCCGTGGATGCAGAATAGTCAAGAAGACTGTCTAAAATTTCTGCCTCAAGGTAACTAGTTGTAAGAAACTCAACATATCCAAAAAGATGCGCATCTAAGACACACCAAAGGCTTATTGATTTGGCTTCTCTTGACTGCATGATAGAAGTTTGTTGATCCGTGGTACGCCATGATGTGAAAGCGTGATCAATAGATTTACAACCTGATCGAGGATTTCCCTGTTTTACTGAATAAGATTTTCCCGACATCAAATAACTCTTTATCACTGTCACTTAGCCTACTCACCTATCAAGCCTGTTAACCTCTTCTGCTCAGAAAACATGGCACGCATGGAGGCATCATTCATCCTGGGACAAACATAGATCCACGTCACTTTTGGCAACACCTTCCTTGTTAACAAGTAGCAGCTACCGTTTGCTTTTTTCAAGAAACAGGCAAATACACATAGAAAACTGTGAGCTGAAGTTGATTTGAATAGCTATAGATATTAAATCATGAGCAAAATGATAAGAAGTACGCCCAACCCATTTGTGCGGTCATCCCCAATTATCTATGATGCTTTTAAACTGAATTGTGGACTAAATAGTAGCTGGTGGTGGTCGGATGTTATGAAAATCACGTACGCTTCATCAACTAATCGATATTGCAGTTGCCAGTGCTCCAGTCGGGAACTAACTCTTATGTGATCATCATTTTTGGTGTACTGGGTGGGGATGTTGATAACGGAATTCTAGTGAGTTACGGTTACTCTTCATCGTTCTCGTTTGTGGTCAGGCATTGAAACTGGTATTATGTTTGTTGTAATGATGAATATAGAGACTTGCCCTAACCAGTAACTGTCGGTTAGAACATATCAGCCTTTCAAATGTTTAAGTATTAAAACAAAAGTATTCTATATTGTTTTAGCAATTGAGAATAGTAGTAAAAGTAACCGATGTGACAAACCTGCAATTCGACGACGTGACCCACTGAGCACACTAAATATTAACATTTGTATCGATTCGTAAACCTGTTAGATACAGTCCGGCCGATCATATTGAACCAGACCTAGAACTCACTGTGTGGAGTTGTTTATTGTTCTGTTTGGATTGTTCTAGCGCACTTCGGAGACGTTCAGCTTCTTCCTCGGCAGCGTTGATGTGACGTTGTAACAAGGCGTTGTCCGCATCTTTTGCGCTGCAATCTTTCAAGGCTTGATCTAGCTGTTCAGACAACTTCTGATTGGCCCGTGATAAGTGTTGTATTCTGTACGGTAAATGTGGATGAAATGAGAAATTCAGACGGTCTTCGGTGACATTAAAAACGATAGGAAGAGCTTATTGATTACCAATAGTAAACGTTGAGATCACACTAAGGATATAATTAATTATATTCTCACTCCACATTCGTATTACCGAAGATCGTGTGTTGAAACTGAGCAGTCAAAACATTTGTCTATTTTTAATATATGCTACCGGTTAACAAAAAGACATTTTGCTTTGGTTTAGTTAATTAGACGTGTATGATTCATTCTATCATTAATTATTAGGACAACATTAGTAGATAGGTTCCTTTATTTCAGTATGATGTACCCTTTGTACAGTAGTTATTGTAAAACCGCTGTATCAAGAACAAGGTACAAATCTATCACACTTTGAAACTGAAATTGACTATGATGGGCTGATATGAACATACCATCCGTATAGCTTCCGCCTTAGTATATGAATCTATTTAGTACTTTTCTTGAACTAATCCTATCAAATTATTTAGCATTCCCTATTTAACTTTGTGTGTCACCTACTAGAAAGTGGGAAACAATTTCAGAAGAAAAGCGCAAATTTCAAACGAAATGAATGCAAGATAAAACAATGGTGTATTTAGTATGCGAAGAACCGACCAATAGAATGTTTTAAATTGTGTTTGGAAAAAGTGCCCGAGTGAAGAGATTGACAGTAGAAGAACTATACATAGGTAGAACGTTTATCGCAGAAAAATTGATCTGTTTCTTATGTTCAGGCATCTCCATTAATCACAAGAAGTGAAGTGTGGCCAATTTTTTAAGATGAGGGAAAGTAGAATCAAAACCGTCTCGATTGGGATATCAAAGGCTGACTGATGTTTAACATATTTATCACGGCAGTCTCAGTGATCGTTTTTAGCTCTGTTTGTGTGCACAGCAGTAAACGATGTCGGTCATCAACGGTTGCTTTGATAAAAAGCGTCGTACTGAACACCATAGCATGAATAACCCGTTTGACGACTGAAGAATTAGGTTGACGCCCATATTTCACTGGGTTGTTTGCCAGCTGCTCCATCAATCTCACTGGCAACTAAGTGAAACGTTGATTATACTTTAAACAAAGCGTTTCTCAATAAACTCAACTACTACTGCTGTATTAACAATTGCATATGAAAATGTCTGCATTTGTGCCTGTACCTGTGAAAAGAGGCAGATTCTTATTATCAGGTAGAGTTTAACAGCTTTGTAAATCGTACTCATTGATAGTTTTCGCAGTTCATATAGAACATTTGGATAGTTCGTTAAGAACGACTGCATTAAACCCGACTTTCAATCTTGCTGGAGCTGACAACCGACAAATACCCTCGGGTCGACTAGGAATTCGCTCCGCTTGATGATCACTGTTCACCTGATTTCACATTAGACACCGTCGACGTGTGACATCCAAGCTTGAGTGTACTCACCGTTGAAGATACTCTTTCTTTATGATGAGTTCTTTCATCGAGCCGTAATTAGAAAGCAACTGAACGTGGAATAGAAAATCAATAAGATTTACTTCTATTAGTTATGTAAAGTGTGCCACAAACAAAACACACTTTGGTTGTCACGTTTATTCTTCTATGATCCAAAGAAGAAACTTCCTCCATTTTGATAACATCCTTAATCTGCGACTTGTGGTTTGGTGTTCTATAAGTTGATGGAATCGATGTGACCGGTGCAAACAGAAAATGAATGTAACAAAACTCGCCAAGCTTTTTTCAGTTTAACAGCAAAACAGTCAGAACAACTGGTTACCGAGCAAGTTGGAAAAAAATATCTAATTTTTAAATTTCACCTATTGTCTTTAACGTTGTTACCTTTTGTGGTTAGCATAATACACCTGATTCAGCCCTTTCCTAAAAGATCAGAGTCATCTTTGCCTACTAATCTCGGCCATATACAGTAGCAACAAATTATACTGTAGGGTTATCGGCGAGTTAACTGGGATTTTCCAGTAGAGGATCTACGAACGTGAACTGATGGTTCGTTCACAAATGTTCGTAAAGCTGGAGGAAGTTACCGTACACTCATACCGTCCGTCATATACAATGACCAATATTGATGCCTGACCTAAAGCTATTGGTAGGACAAATGTAGGAAGATAACTGAAAACAGAGAATCATATATACTTCTTAGTAGAGAATATTATATGTAGTTCCACGAAGCGATGTTACAAGTGTGTGTTCCTCTTAAGTTTTACATAACAAAAGGCTGAATGTGAATGACCGTTTGTATCACCTGTCAGTCAGTTAAAGTTTACGCTAAACTTAAACACTGAGCATACTTGACTGCAAATTTCCTGATTCTGACAAATTACATATGGTCACCATGTAAACAGTGATTCTGTACACGTAACGGTCATGATCGCTCTAGTGTTTTTTTTTTACTTTGAACGTAATTTGGACAAGTCATATGATAAAACACTCCAGTGGAAGTGAAAACGCAATACTATATTTCAGAGATGATAGGATTTTATTCCACAGGTTAGGCGCAAAAATGTTAGAGGCCCTATGAAATCAGGATGGCATTAAGGACCGTTTCATGCCATATCGAACATATGCCTTCAAGACATAATCGCTATCTCGGACTTCTGATGAAACTAATTTCATCCTACTGGTCTGTTCACTGAGGTATTGAAGTTTAGACATCTCATTTTTATTAACTGGCAAAGGTTAGTAACGGTATACACCTCGAACAAGTCCGACCAGTAAGTAGACAAAATTTCGAGTCTGTCGCCGGCGAGTTACAAGAACACAGACGTCCGCGCGCATTATTTACTTGTTTCATTCGGCTTCGGGTGCAAAAACGTACACAGTCAAAGGCGTCATACCCAGAGCAACAACTGGAGGGAGATGCCGGGTGGATTTATTTGTTAACAGCAAACGTCAGACGGACCAGATGAGCAACATCAAAACCGCGCTCGATGAGACAGTGATAAGAACCTCTGAGCGAGATTCACAGACTGCTACGACTAACCGTATTGATAAAGCAGGAGTAAAGTTGATTGTTCACAACCGTTCAGAAAAACTATAAGATAAACTCGACATCAATGTCCGATACAGCTCATTTTGCGACTGGTAGCACTGTGAGCTAGATCATTTTCTGGTGCACAGGGTGTTTACGACTGGCCGTGTGCTACCCAAAGCTACGACGACCGCATGCAGTTCACTATTTAGCACAGAAAGTGGCGCGGAATTGAACTAATCCGGTAAGACATACTGGGTGTGAATTCGAACAGTCTCATTTTATGGATTCTAACGGTGAACTCTTGTTCCACCATTATTGAGTAAAATGAAGAGTCGATGACTCAGTACGAAATGCTTGCAACTACCAGTTTTCGTGTTCTAACAGTATTGTTTAAAATGCGAGTTTGCTGATACGAGATTAATTCAATGCCAGCTCATATTAAAAAGCGGTTGTACCTCACTAACTGGTAAGATGGAACCTGTTCGACGGATTGCCACAAACAGAATTCTACTAGATTCCACTCGGTAGTATATTCAACAACTCGCTTTAAATTCCATTTAATATTTACTGGACTTTATCCTTTCGAAATTTGCCTTAAAATAATGAGGACCAAGATTAACTGCAGCTAACAAAGAACAGCTTCTTAAGGCACCAACGAGGCAGTCGACGATGTAGCTTTATTCTATCCGTGTGGATGGATAAACCACGAAACCTAGATCTGTTGAACAAATTAATTCCTAAATGGTTATGAAGACACATAATAGATGTAGACAAAAAGTAATCGTTCGTCGTAATTTCAATAATCCGGCAGTTTTTTCATTAATGTCTCCACTTACCCAAAACTTTTATGGGGTCTTTTGATTCATTGCCTATCATTAACAGAAGCGGAGTTACGTAACTGTATGTAATTATAAAAGGGTTGAGCGCAAACACACAACAAATCCCATTATACCGTGGTTGGACGAATGCTATTCTGATCGATGGATTGGAACTGTGACCAAAATGTCCTCTCACTCAGATTACCTCCGGCTTCTTTTTCTGGATCCGATCTAATGGTATTACTTGTGTATCACGTTATGGATCTTAGAAAAACTCACAAAAACTAGTTAGACAGCCTCAGAAAACCTTTCTTTCCAGAATGTCAGTAATGGACATATGGGCATCCTCAAAGGAGTTTAGGCTTGTTGGAAAATCGATAAGAATATTCAAACATTCAATTCAACTTCCGATAAGCTTCTGTTCATGAGAACAAACAGTCCTGCTTAGGGCCATATGATATGGCTATCATTCCTACAAATAATAGGAGACTGGTCCCAATTACGGTTTGTGGTGTACGCTGGCGTACCAGAAAGGTGAGTGCGTCAGATCAACAATCTTCAGTTCTTTAACTCAGTGTTATTGATAGTGCTGGTTTATACTAATATATTACGACTTCATTCCTTCATACAACTGCTTCTGATAAACCGTGTGGTTTTTTAACAGGAAGAAGATTGGAAAATCTAGATTGCTTGAACAACGATAAACTCCATTTTAGCTGTTGAGAAAATGTGACTGCAGGACATACCAGAAGAATAGGCTCAGGTAAATGTATCATTGAGAGATATCGTTAAACTGGTCATTTTTTTTGTAAAACGACCGTCATGACTTATTACCTATCTCTTTTACTCGACCATTAGTAGGGTTCAGTTTTATGTCTAAATGACTTTGGAATGAGATACAAAAGGGTATTTTCAAAAGTTTGCACGCAAATAATAATGACTGACCGACTGCCCAAGCGACAACCTAAATGAAACCAACACCGTATACCGCGTTCTTCCAAACCGAACGGTGGTAACTGTCGCTTCGTGTGAGAGAACTGGCCAAGTGCAAGGTCAGCTGATTCTACCAATCTCTTTGGTTGGCTTGTCATCCAGCGGGAGTAAACGTTTTATTGTGTTCGCCTGCACATCTGTTTGTCAAATTTGGAGTCTGTCGTGATTTGTTTGTCAAATTTACCCGGTTCCGTTGCGCATGGCGACATAAAAGATCACATTATCCAACCTAGTCCGAATTGCCTACTAATAACGCTTTGTACGGCTGGAAACGCAAACCGCGTGCAGCTTATACGACTACCTCTGGTAAACGTTTTATGTAATCCTGTGGAGACCTAGGATTGACACAACGTGCTCAGTCTGCGTGTTCGCATGCAAATGGATTAGCTCTCAACACTCCCAGCATCCTTCTGCTGAACTTGCTGTTTCGGCGACTAAGCTTTATTAGCTATCGAGATGACCTGCACTTGACTGACTTGCTCGAGGCCCGAGAAAGTGTCCAACTTAGTTGTTAACGTCTAAAGCCAATGAAATTGATTATCGAGACGTGGACGTGAAGGAAAAAGAATCGTGCTAACATAATCGAGGGGTGGCGACGGACTTGAACTTATTTGTGAGGAATTTACCAAATTTACTACTTAAATCATCTCACAGAACCCGAGTGGCACTATTGGGTCGCGACACACCTCGACAAAACGTTGGGCACAATTGTGTAGGAAAGGTCAAGCAGTTGCCATATTTAATTTTTAATGGGAAACGTTTTGTAATGTTAAAACGTAACCAACATGGTTAGTGCAGCATCTTACAGGTGTTCTTACTAGTTAACATACATGTGCACTCCATTACTGACTAGGTTAAGACAGTCGGTTTGACGCTATGTACAATGCCAAATGTTGACTGCTTCTAGGGTGAAGTGGAAAACAACTGATGCTCTATACTGACCTGACTGTCGCCGGAGCAAACAACCTACGATATTTGTAGGGAAAAATGTTCGTACGATTAGGTGGGTTTGACTATCGTTGCTCTTTTTGTATCAGTCAACCGCCAATGGACAGTAGTCAGTGCACGACGTTATGACCCATTCTGTTAAGCTTTCCACTGTGCCAGACCTGGATATCCGATTTTAATAACCTGGTTCATATCTACCGGACTGAACAACGATGAATGTCTATCTTATCGGCACAGTTAACCGTAGCATTTTCCAAACATGGCCTAATTGTCCTCGATGCTCTTTCAGCAGACTGGATCCTCTATTTTAGTGCATTTGACTGAGCCCTTAGTCACTTATTCGACGCGTTTGTCCGTTTGAAGCTTTGCAGTTTGTGTGCGACTACATGCTCAAACCAAACAGCAGGAGTAGGCTTGTGTACAACAGTCCGTACACACGTAACCTGCGGATGGTAGCTACTAGTTTCTCCCTGCATTTCCCAGACAGATCAGCTTTAATTTCGGTGCACACCTTGCATATTTTGCTTCTGGATGAATGAGTTATTTCTGTATTACTCGCAATCGCCTAGGGCTAGACGCTTAACTTTAATGATACTTAGAGTGTAAGGTTACTTTATATGCATTGAACCCTTTCATTTCATAAGCGCGAGGATGTCAGATCCAAACCGGCCGACGGAAGCTACCTGATTCACATCGTTTTATTTGTTTCACGTGCGTACATGTGAATGCATGATCTCTGTAGGATCGACATATGAGCATGCAATACGAAAGTCGACCGTTCGGTATGGCCTGCATTATTTGCTCGTGAGTTTTTTTAATTGGGCTTACACCACTCGTGATACGTAGTACATGTTGTCAGTGTTCGCGTACAAAGCAACAAATCACAATCAACCCACTGATCTTGTTTTGTTCTAACGGTCTGTTGTAACGTTGCCATTTTCGCCAAACTGTCCGCCTTCTCACGTTCGCAGTCGTCCACCAGGTGGCGCAGCTGACGAAGCTCTGTAGTATAAGTTTGACGCAGTTTCTCCGTCTCTCTGGTAATACGGCCACGCGATCCATTGTTTTCTTCCGTCAACTTTTTGTTTTGTTCTGATAAAAAGCGCATCTGAACAAAAGAAAATTGCAAAAATGTTTCACATTTACTGTCGTTTCTAAATCCACTGCAATTTTGGTCCGTGGTGCGTCTGTTATTAGGAAACCATGAACAAATGTATCTTGATATGAAAGTTTTTTAGCCGGGCTTGAGCCATAATTTGAACCCGTTAACGATCTCACTGATGTGGTGGAACTGTTGTTGTAGTATGAGAAAGAGACATCAAATGAGTTACCAGGATAAATAACAAAATTAAACATATGGGCTCCAAGTTGCGTAAATACTCGTTCCAATAAGCAGTCGTTTTCATACGAGAACGATTAAGAAAGAATGCAAGCTAAACAATAACACAAGATACGTTACTTGACTGGGCGACTATCAGCCGTCAGCTAGCACAGACTAGTTATTTACACGCACACACGTGAACAAGACAAATGATTCTAATCAGGCACCTTAATCAATATTGCGGTCATCTGTATGTAGTTTAATTTGTGTGCCTCTTTGAACGTTGTGTCGGCTGTTGGTGCATGCTTGCTGTTGTGGTGCAAATATGACTGACACTCATACGGTATCTCGTTGTTTAGTAGATTACGTAATGATTTTCATGAAAAGGCCTGACTTGTGATTTTTGCTACACGCGTGTAGGTATGTCCACTTCCTTCCGAATTGTCTTCACTTCATAGATTGAATTTCGTTTTATCTACAGCATCCTGGTAACAGCAACATTCAGACAGTTCATCGATTTGTATAAGTAAATAATAATGTATTAATCATTTCTCATACATTGTAAAGTTGAAAAAACTGTCACTTAATTCAGATCACTGCTTACTCAATAGTGGGTTCCGTAATTTGATTAGTTAGTTTGAGTTCAATTTTGAACGTAACATGTTATAATATCTTTATTTCCCAGGGAAGTCCTTACGGCACTTCAATCTGTTTACAAGTGATGAAACCCCTTATCATGTTCGTAACCTTTTCCAGATAGCCGGCCATTCATCAACGGACCTTCTTCAACTGAGTGGGGATAAACCCTTATGAGTCATTAAGTATACCTAGAGCAACGAAGTGAGCATGCAACAATGTGGACACAACTTATTCAGTTTAGTTCTATGCATACTGGTAAACAGTGTTCATCATTTCAATCATGATCGAATTGGTTGGTCTGTTGAAAATCTCAATTGAGACATACCTGAGAGACAACCACACCTCAAGTTGTCTTCCGACTCTCCTAACCGATTCTCAAAGGTCGACATATGGGGTTATTCGTGTGAAAGTTACGTAGGTTGAGTCTTGTTCTCGACGGTGTGTTGATCGAACTTTTATAGATAGCTCTGTGTTTCTCTGTTCACATCCATTCATTTTGTCTTCACAGTTATAGGTAGTCTATCATCATTCAATCACTGGCTCACATAAAAACAAGAAAGTGTAATCAAAATCCTTTTGTTCCCCTGTAAAAACCTGTGAAACAGTCGGTAAATATAGCCCAAATGTCTTAACATGCTACCATTTTGTTGCACATACTTATGCAATATTTACAATATATATGATTGGCTTACAAATGGAGGCGAACAAACACATAACAGTCTAGTAGGTAGTAGTCTATGAAACAAACTACGAGTGAAACAGCATTCATATTCGATTATAGTAACCGCATTGAGACAAACTTTTCAGCTGTCGCCTCTCAGAAGAGTCGCTAGACTGATAGAGCTCACTCGTAGCGTGTAACTCCAGTCTGACTGAAAGTAGGACACTAAGTCTTCTGTTCAGTAAACCCCATGAAATTGGAGACATTAATCACATCTAGTAGAGCAAATCGCTGAGTTGTCTTTCGAATTCACCCGAGACAAACGTGCTCCACCTCCATAAGTATCAGCAGACCAAAACCGAAATACGAATAAACAGTGTAAATGATTGATAATCGATATTACTCACGCCAGTAGGTCAGGTTAACGCCATCAATCTATCATAGTCGTAGAAACTCGCTCATTCGACATACAGTAGGAGTTTGTAATGACTACGCAACCTGCCTTCAATACTGTCAAATAACGTCTACGTTTTGTCTTCGGTCCAACTGTGTACGTGTGTACGGATTATCAAATCAACTAATTTCGGCTATTTGCTGCTATACAGGGCGCACAAATGGAAACGAAATTGAACAACAATATCGACTCTTGGCAAGAAAACGGCACTTTTAAGCACGGTACATTCAGAACAGTATGGCAATTTCGAATGTCTCTGGATAGATGATGTAACCACAAATATAATTCCATTAGAAATACAATGAAAGTAGAATCCATTGCTTACGGATGAACATAGGAACCTCAGAGAAGTTTTGAACACATTAAGACAAAAACGAAATAAAACATTAATTTGATCCGGGCACATCATATGTGTACCCTACTGACAAACAGGCACAAGAAAGCAAAAACAGACTATGAGGAAGCACACGATAATTGAGACTAAGCTACGCTGACTGGAATCCGCTGAATAGGCTAATCGAAATTCAAACTGCGTCATCCCCCTAAAACACTGGATTCACAGAAGACAAGCAACCACGAATCTGTGCTGTAGTTTACGTATATTCTTTGTAGAATGCAGCCGTGAACAAGTAGTTTGGCTGTGTTCGTGACCAGCCATCTTGTATGTAGGATTGACACAGTTCATCTCACTTAC
>JTDE01002037.1:89030-121631 GCA_014338405.1 Paragonimus skrjabini miyazakii
TGGTTGCTTTCTGTGTACAACGTGGCTTGTTTGGGGTTGATGCGTTAAGCAGAGTACTATACACGAAGGATTGTGAACGTTTTGGTGCACCTCGCCAACCATCATCATCATCAGGGTCGCCGCTCGCCTCAACAGTGACTTGGAATATCCTGGAAGGAAACGTTACTAAGAAGGCTGAAAATTATTGAGAGATGACCAACAGGAAGAAGCGGAAATGGTATGAATACAGGTACGCCATTGACTGCGACACATTGCCATCTCGGATAGCGTCTCTAACCAGCGGTTTGAGTGATCACGAGAACCCCATCCAGGCAGGCGACACCTACCCACTTTGCTCAATGGAGCAGTCAAGGTCTTCATATTTTGTGACCACGTCGTTGGTTGACTACCACGTGGTTTTACTCAACTGTTGGTTGCCTCAGTATATAATGCCCGGTACGCTAAATGATGTGAGGTTAGTAGATTCTTGTGCAGGGCGCTTTATCTTACAAGCAAAGAAATCTGAGTTCTACTTCTGCTTAGGAAAGGACTATTCAATACTGGCTACATACGGTACGGACAAAAGTCGACTGTAGTATATATTTTGAGAAGTACCGTTTAAACGCTTGACTGAATACAATAGTTGCGATAAAATATGGATGGTGTTCAACTCCCAATAACAGAATCCCGATTAATCATCAGTAGCTGCACACTTTCGATTACTGAGAGTGTGGTAGGGTCCGAGTTCATACATTCTTTCTTCATGACTTTCAATCTAGCCACAGATTTGCCTGTAAAATTCACACGACTAGACACAACTTTCAGACCAGTGCAACATTGAATGTTGTTGATGATGCGCGCCAGACTGCATGCTTTCATATTATCATAACGTAAAGAGCTGCTTCCTGTCGTTCGTGCTGCTTCTTGGTAAACTGACTTATCATCATTAACCATACATGACTACAACACAACTGGAATTAAGCACATTTGACTGCCACTTGAAATGATCGACAACTTTCTGTACGTCATTTGCGTTAAGTATTCCGCATCATGTAGAAAAACTGTCAGGAGTGAGTAGATTTAGCTGGGCTAGTCTACATAAGTAGTCAGTGTCACTTCACATATTCCTGTTCTGACTGTATCAATTTATATTGGAGTATTCCAGTGCTAAACATTTTCTCCCAAGTTAACCTGAAAAACTTTTTTCCGCTTCGTGAATGACGAAACGATTTTTTTCGAAAAACGTGGTTTTCCCATGGTTTACAGGTTGGCTGGTCTCGAAACCGCCAGCGTAAATGGAGCGTTGCGTGTAAAGCTTGAAGAAGATTTCTTTTCAGAAATCAAACAGTCGGATATTTTCAAAGGTAACGGTTTTTTTAGAAACCAGAATGATGACACTATGGTGGACATTTATGTATATTTTCGGGTGGAGTTGATATCAAATGCCAGTCTTGAAATAACCATGGTTTTGCTTTAAGGAAAATCTTTATCTAAGATGCTCAGCTTCCCGGCAGTACAATCTCTTCGCAACTTGCTAATAATTAGGGTGTAGATTAAAGAAAATAAAACACGATGAACAAATTTTTTCGATAAGTTACCGCCGTGCCAATATCATTATCAGTGATATGTAAAAATCGAAGTGAATTATCTTATTTTATAACCGGAGTCGTTGCTTTCTGTGTTTGATACGGTTCAGGTCCCATGATCGATGCCAGCTGTTTAGTTGAGTGCGGATGAGAAAGGAATGTGTGTCACTTTAAGACGGGGGACTGTCAAAGCCTAACCGAATTGCACTGATGATCAAAGCACTCGGTTATTTAACCCGATAGATATTGATTCTACCGTTGTCAAAATCTACTGTCTGCTTGCCTTGAACTGGTGAGTTGGTACATTGTAAATAACCCAAATTGTCTGTGACACTTCCATGCAATTATTGCTCGGAGAAGCGAGATGAATGCATCAATAATTGGTTGCATTACGCTGGTTATGATCAAAACTAGAAGGCTGTTAACATAGTTATCTAGTCAGTCAATCGGTGTGATCTACAGTGCAGTAGCACTATTTGAAAGCATCTGTGAGCAGTGGGTGGGGAGTTTGTTTTTTAGAACAGTTCTGAGCTCGGATCTGGAAGTGAACCAGCTTTCTAATGACAGGGCAGCATATGGTCGTAACAATAAACAGATTAGACACCAGTTCACTAGCTTAATGACACTGTCTTTTCTGGATTGAATGGAGATAGGCAGAAGAAGCATTTTGACGCCAACAAATAACTCCATTTCAGTTCATTTTTAAATAACCAAAGAGCTGATAAGTTGCACGAGACTCCGTTTAGCATAACTTGAGTATCACGCACAACCAATTGTTTGAAACATTGATTTCCGTTAATTACTGCAAAAAGACACCAATACAGAATTACGTCCTCCAAATAGAGCACAATCTTGAATCCAAAATATGTTGATGCCTTTTCTGAGCTAAGAACCAATAAAAATCTGATAATCCTACAACCAGACAAAAGTTCCGGCGTTGTGGTGATGGATAAATTTGATTATATTTCATGGATTCATCCACTATTAAATGACACAACCAACTTCCGTCAGGATAACTCAGCAGACAATGTTACTGAAATTGTACACCCCATTAATGAGGAAGTGCAAGCATTGCTAAAAACACACTTCATTGATCAGTCAACAGCAAAGTCAGTTACATCCATAAGATCATGTACTCCTCAATTGTATGACTTACTTAACCTTCTCAAGGTGGTTATACCACTGAGGTCTTTACTACTTATGTTTAATTCACCACAACACAAGTTGACATAGTGGCTGGCCCGATTTCTTCAGCCCGTAAGGTAGTCAGCGGTTCGGAAAACTGTGAGATAAGGTTTTGAGTTAATCGGTTTACTTGGTGGTTTGGCTTGCAGCAACAAACATATGGCCAGTTTGGACATCGCTTTTTTGTTTACAAATGTTCCTGTGATGCAGACGGTCTATATAATTTGACAGTGTATTGATTCATGTCCACTGAACATAGGACTGCCTACGTCTGAGTTAGAACGCTTTCTGCTACTATGCACGGCGAACGTAAAGTTTTACTTCCAGGGAATTGCCTAGGCACAAATCGATGGTGTTGCTATGGGCAGTCCAGTTGGTCCGTTACTAGCCGATATTTTCGTTGCCCATCTGGAGCAGAATGCAGTTATCAATCAGGCTCACTTTTACAGGCGTTATGCTGGTATTTACAAATACCAAAGAGATGACAACGAGTATACACGACTCGACGAACAAGCTGAATTCCAAAATTAGCATCACCATCGAGCACGAGCAGGTTGAAACCCTGGCGTTTTTGGATATTCTCATTATCCGCCAGGACAACGACTCCTCACTGCGATCCGTCTACCGGAAACATACTTAGACTGTACAGTACCTGAACTTTCACAGTTTTGTGCCGATCCAGTACAAGCGGGGTCTAGTGAGAACTTTTTTTATCGTGCAAGAAGAATCTGAAGCAACCCTGTTGACCACTGCGCCATTGACCTCACGTCAGGCACGACGGAACTATCACATGTGAACGCTCAACCACTTTCGCTTATGAGTAATGTTCTGATTGCCCGATTGCCTCGACTGGAGACGCAGTTACTATTTGTTAACTCTAATCAATGACCCCTCGACTAGGACTTCTGTCCAAGTTGACATCACAGAAATCATTGACTTGTTGGGCTGTATTTTGTTTACTGATGAGTAGTAGTGCATTTTGGTTTTCATATAGGTTGAACGTTACCCCCAGTTGGTTGCAGCTGTCACGATGACTATTCATTGGCATTTGTGGAAAAATTCAGCAAACAAAAGCTGGCCGCCGCGATATGTTCAACAGTTCCTAAAATTAAATGTCTATCTATGTTTGCCATACAAGGGTAATTACATTGCCATTCTGTTTAAAACCCTTCTCACGGCGGCTGTGGGGCGCACGTCCCATGCAACCCAACTAGTCACGTTGTTCACCAACACCCGAATTCAAACACCACCTCTGAAAATACCACTACCACTTAACACCAAATCTTACATCATCTATGAAGTCACATGTGAGTGCCGGGCCACATATGTAGGCAGAACGGAGTGGCAGTTGCTCAATCGAGTCAGTGAACACATTTTAGTTTGGGTTCACAAAACTCTCATGGATATCACACTGCCGAACTCAGGTCAGAATGTGACAAGTCACAAGGAACTAGCGTCATCGAGTGCTCGACACCTGTTGACTTGTCGACCCCAACTGAACCTGGAGAAGACCTTTCGAGTATGTTACGCAACAAAAGTCGGAGGCTTCTCCGGTTTGCGGAGGCGATAGCAATTAACAAATGGAAACTATCCGTCTGCCTACAGAAATACTAGTTCATCAGTACCAGATTGTCCTGGTAACTGATGGGCATGGATATATATGTGTGTGGTTGCTGATTTTGTTGTTTAGCTTCACGTTGTCTATTGAACTTTGCTATGTAAACCCACAGATTGCAGTATGTGTCTGATGAGTTTCAGCAAAATGTGCTGGAGAGATAAATTGTGAACAGACTGTTTTTGACTTCTCTGTTCAAAAGGACAAATGTTGCGAAACAAGTGCGTTGTTAGAACGGACCGGAATTTACGACTGCGGATCACAGAGCGCCATGACCCAACGAGTACTAGCAACGCAGCGACTAAGTCACAAACCGCCGTCTTCGATTGATGAACACATCTTGGATCTAGGTCACTTGGTTGCCAATTAGCATCTTTTACCGTGTTGTTACATAATAGAAACCCAAAAGTTTTGGCATTCGCCAGGGTAATCAAGCAAGATAGTCCATTTTTGTGCGCGCAAAAGGTGTTGATGTGGTCAGTATCGTTGCCATCGAAATGACCTTAACTTTGTCCGTGGGAGTCGCATTTGCTTGCTGTTCTTGCTGCCTTGCGCCTTTTGTACATAATCATTGTTTTATTTATGCAGCCGGCGAGAACAAACGAAATGTTAACACCTGACAACATTTGTTTCTCACCCTGTTTAACAACTGATTGTAGATTTTGCATTCCCATAGGCTTTTTAACCAGCCCAATTCGAAAGCAAGTTCTAGACTCTAGCTTCTCCCCTGTTAGGGCCAGTTAGTTGTGGTCATCTTCGTCACAACTCCTGTCACGTTCTCATGTGGAAACTATGTCAACTACTGCATCACTGACCTCACAATATGCCAGGTGAGATGGTGACATTCAAATTCCCATCCACAGTCCATTGCGAGTAACGTCCATGTTACCTGGTTGTTTTAATAGGAACCACAACAACTGTCCAGTTTACTTCACCTGATGACCACAACGTTTTCAATTTTTCATTTAGGATAAAAAATTTATCCGAATGCAAAGGCCTCGAACGATTGTGAGCAATGTCCACGTTCACTGGGAACATCCAGTTGAAACCATTAACTTACAGCAGAAGAGACCAGACTTTTGATCAGTGATAGTTGTTTAAACGACATCCCGAGAAGTGAGTCGGCAAGGTTCCATTCTTTTATTTTTGCCGTTGCTACAAAATTCATGGGTATTGGATAGTTTCACTCATCTATGGAGGTTTACTGGGGAGGTTCCAGATGTACACCACGTTGGTGGGACAAAAAACGCGTGACAATAGAAGTAGCTGCTCACAAGAATAGAACAAACGTCCAAACTTAATTGGCCAGTCGTTCTCGAATGAGATGTTTGGTGTTATCGACTGATTAAAACTTTTGTCCTCTAACTCTTCTTCTACATTCTAATTGATCACAGTCAACCATGAGCATTCGAATCTGTACAGTTGGCAAAAGTCTCGAAATTGAAACTTTATACACGGACTCATTTTTGGACCATTTGACTAACGTTCAAGTTTCATAACATTTATTGCTCATATTTTGTCAGAATCTTTCACGAGGTTTATCTCTAACAGCTGCGGTACAGTTCCGTTGGATGGATTTGACTGGAACGATTTGTGACTCCTAATGTAATCTTCAGATTCGGTGATTCGATATAGTTATTTGTTAAATGAAAATTTTATCGATATGCATCATTTGGTAGAAGGTGGTTCAGATGTTTGTTTGATCACAGTATACAAACAGTTTGGCTCAGGAAGTCTAGATAAACAGATACAAGGCTATATATCGAAATTTGTCTTCTAGATTACAAAAGTCACTTCGGCGGAATTTCCAGTAGAAATTCGGAACCATCCTGAGGGTTGCCAATATATTCAGCGAATACTTTCAACTTAAACGTTTCGATTACATTCGGTCTGTGCTTGGTCCATCTATAATGATTGGCTTTATTTCATGCAGCACCTGTGAGTATCACGTGGTTACTAGTGTAAATAGACTAGTAGTAGACCGCCCCAGTAGTCTCCACACAAAGATCGTTCACGTGTCAGTCACTAAGAAATATGCTTGAAATACTCAAACCAGACTGAACAATTTTTCATATGAGAGGTGTAAGACACGCAATTTTCTCAAGCACTTCTTCAGTACGTCGATGTGAAATGATGAGAAAACGCCCAAATGCACGACGATCTGGTAAAAGTTTGCATGGAATGTGAAGTTTCTCGTATACGATACTTGAGGTTGTAACGCTCATCAGGTAGTGCAAATGCCTTTAAGCACTCATCACTCCGGTGAGTCTACTGGTTATGGTCGGTAGGTGGTCGTGTAGTAGTTGAAAATTCGGAATTTCCACCACTTGTAATAAATGGACTCACTTTCAATTACCTACTCAAATACCGGAATGTCTGTACCTTATGGTTAGTGGACTACCCATGTTGAAAGATGACCAGCAACAGGGAGGGTCTATTGTTATACAAAATAGTCTGTTTAAAATAACATTGGGGATAAATAACTCGTTACCTTGATGATGGCAAAATCAAATCAATATCTGGTCTCTTGCTGTCAGATCTCAATAGTTAAATGAAAAATGTAGAAAAATAGTTATTATCGTGACAGCCTTAACAAATACCACTGTATTCAGCTTGATAAGCTGTCCACTTTTAAAGCAAATACCTCCACAAAGCAAAATTTGATTAATCTAGATGATTGTTTAAGTAAGGAAGGTGGGGAATGTAAGTTTAGGAAATATTTCTACCGCACATGTTAATTTGTGACATGATGCTTCGTGCTAATAACAGTTGTGCCAAAAATTATCCGTTGGTCAATTTCTTTCGTATCCATCACGCAGTAGTCACGTTTGAATTTGGTTCACGGTTGTAACCCAACAGTACGACACCAAAACCAACCAAAACTAAGTAATCTTTTGTATAAAGTGCTACATCTTTTCAATACTAATCATTTGAATGTGATTAGTAAATAACACGCTTTTACAGTGGGGAGGCTGTTAATTTCTGGTGCTAGTCGTTCTCAGCCTCCCCAGTAGATGAGATAAGCGTATGCAAGTGATGAGGAGTGATCACACAGGTGAACTGGACGAATGTTACTTACTCGTGAACCATAGGTGCTGTTGGTTATGGTAACAAATTCGCATCCCACCGACTCGACTCATTCCCGTCCAGTTTAATATTGTTTGAACATATAACGCACATTGTTTTTAATGGCAATTAAACTGTTGATGTAGTCACTTGATTTTACGAAACGATTGTCCAACAGACTGTAACAAGTAGATTAGTGAAGGACTAACAACACAGGGTATTAAAGGACATTCTAATCCGTCCTGATATGTCGCTCATCGTGTTCGTTGAATCCATCTCATTGAAAAGCATCTGTCCTTTGGTTTAAGAGAGTGGTCACTTAATATCGTACGTCTCCTATCCAATTTCAGCAGTGTCTTACAGGAGTGGTTGTTTCAGGAGAATGTTCCTTAAGAAGTGGGGTCGTTGTAACAATAAGCATATGATGACCGTGCAACCAGAACGTAGCCAAGTGGCAATAAAATGTTTTGGGACATACAAACGTCTATTTTACGATACATCACCCTGGAACTCATACACAGACGGTATATGGACATGAGTAGCAATCTGTCGTTGTAGCATCGAATTCTCTCTAGAACGGTCCACAGTGGGAGTCATCGCAATGGGAGCACTGTATCAGATATATATCGTACAATATCCCTCTTTCAAAGCATTTGCAATATAATTTTCCACTGAATTTCCAGACTCACCAAAAGTAACCTTGTCATACTTGAGCCTTTCAAAGTTTATGCTACTAGAGTAACTTCTGAAACAAAAATTGTATCAATTCTGTCTCCGTTTTATCTGTATCGAGTATATGGAGAATTTTTATTGTTTGAAGGTTGTCGTGAGAAATTGGACATACGGTATAACTTAGTCATAACGTAAGCTTTCAATCGGAAGACTAGATGTAACGAGTTTTTGTTCTGTATTACAGAAAGGCGCTGCTTCCTTGATGAAAGCAGAAACAACAATCAGCCTCTTGAAATGCTGTTGAAGAAGCCAGTTAACTGCAAACTCATGGAGTTCTCAATTTCCGTGATTTGTTGAGCTCCACTATATAGACAAACATCGGTAGCTATTGCGTTCTCCAATGAAGTCACGCCTTCGTTGACCAGTTCGTAATTTTTGAAATTAATGTGACATGCTTGATAATTCAGTAGAAACCAAGATGCAAAACTCTGGGCTTCGGCTGGCCAAATGTAAAACTTTTCAGTTTTGCGCTTTCTGGCAGAATCATGGTGAGTATCCGTTTTGGAAGTTTTTGTTGCTTCAGCAGTTAGACCTTAATTTTGATTAAAATTTCTATTTCGAGTAATAAAAAATAACAGCCCATTGTGTAATTCAATTCGGATCCGAGTGGGTTTGTTCTTTTAAGGACAGCCTTGTGCCAATTTGCATGATATCTGCATATTCATACTGGAAAAGAGAGATGAAGGTCACTGACGGCTCACATACGTGAACGCATTGGTCACGTGACACGGATTTGTTTGTGCCAAACTTTCACGTGTTCAGGTGCAACACATCATTTGAATTTGTCACCAAAACGATGACGGATTGAATATTTAATTAAATTTGTGGAAGTTCATCTGAATACAAATAGAGTGAATCTATTCTAGGAGTTCCCTTTTGTGACTTTTGTTGAGTTTTGAAATACTTGACACTATAGGACCAAGCGCTGTAATCAGCTCATTGAAATGGACTCAAATTTTGGATAAATTTGACTCAAAGTGTGATGAGATTAAAAGGTTATGAAAGAATGCTTGGATATGGGTTGCCTATTAAACTTTACATTATCAAGGTAAACTGTTTGCCTCAAGTTCGTGTTCAGAAATCCAACCATTGATATAGGTGTGGAAGTCATCACTGAAGGCACTTAGCTGCGCCTAGAAGGAGACTACAAACACTCTCATAACTGTAATTGTTTCTCCTCTTATGCCTACGATTTTCCCCAATTAAAGCATTCCTCACCGTCACTCAAAAACGGACAAAGAGCGACGTAGATGTAATCAGCTCACGCAATGAAAACGGACCAGTTTGGGCTAGTTAATGAATACTTATTAGTCAGCGCTTGTAACAGAACACTGTTGAAACTTGCCACTTCAACCACTTTCTTTCACCAACTTTCACAAAATCAGGCCAAACCGTTTGACTTTTTATCGGATGATAAATAATTGCTACATTTTAAAAGTGTGTAATAGCGTCACCGGTATTTACCGAGGTGCTTAAGTCGAAACTTTCAATCAAGTGACTCAAAACTCTTGTAGCTTCCTCCGCTTGTCTTAGGGTTGGGGGTCTTCGTAAATGAACCAAGGCTTCCACTCCTCATCACTGATTGTGAAGTTTATACTGTTCTTATGAATAGGATCTTGCACCTCTTCATTCTGTGCGTCGACATCTATCAACTCAGTTTACGCCAGCAATTCTGAGTACAATGTCAACAAATGGACTTCTTTGAACTTGCGAGACAGGCTATGTACTAGAATTATACCAAAATGGGAATAGCTAAGATCCGCTTGGCGCCAACAGTTAACAGTTATCATCGACGTTCTACGCTGTCCAGTAAAATCATGTGACCCAACAGTTATTCACCTTCATGAAGTGCATTGAGTCAATCAGTCGCTTAATCCACAGGGAGGAATGTAACAAGAAAATACTCTCTTTTATTCAAAACTCTGGCGAAGACTGATGGCGACGTTAAGACAAGTAACGTTATAATGAAAGAGAATTTTGCAAGTATTTCATTATTAACACATGGCTATACAAATAAACATTAACCTAGATGTAGATTGTACGTTACATGGCATTGACGCACGCATATAAAGTCGCTAACATGGTACTGGTAAAAATGGCTTTTATTCAAATTTCACTTTGCTGACCTTTATGAAAGCATGTTTCTGTTAGATTTTTCTACCAACTAGATATGCTAGCAAACAGTTAATTTGATCCTGTGTGTAAGCTCTGGGCATTTCTGATTGGTTATCTACCAATGGTTGGTTTATCGTTGAAGAGCTACAACAAATAATATTGATTAAAATCTTTTGTGTTAGCCAAACTATCTACATCAACCAAAGTTTGTCTCAAGGTCGAACGTAACAGTTTTTCCATAGGTATACTGGGTTATTTTCCAGAGTTATACTCAAGAAGCTCTCTGGATGACGTTAGCATCTGAATTGACTTACAGTAGTACATTTCAGGAACCATTGAACGGGGACAAAACCACTGAAGCCAAATCCATTATCTTCCTTGTTAAACGAATAAATATGATTGCATGTAATCCAAACACACTCACTGGTCGCATATAAATAATCTTGACTGGCAGTGTCCTCTATCCTCAGAATTCTACTGTGCAGGACGTTCAAGGATTGTGAAAACACTAGGCCAACCACCAAAAAAAAGACAATTCCGCTAACCAAAATTTACCAGATATAAACATTTTACTTAATCTCTTAAGTCAACTAAATAAATCCTACAGTAGTGTATGTTCAGTATATGGCTAAAAAAGCGTTCGGATGAACTTTATACGGATATCATTGAATCGCGGGCAAAATGTTAAACTCCCCATGTTTACATCAATATTTGTCTTACGACATTGTGACTGTAACGTTATTTTTTTTGAAGAAAGTAAAAAAGTAGTTCTCAGTTGGCAACTGGTTGCGAGGATTCCTGGTTCGAAATCTCGATAACGTAGCCTGTGGAACAAATCGTCTTGGGATCGAGCTTGCGACAGAACTGAAGCAAGTCACAATAAACTGCGTTGTGAGGTTATTCTCTGGTCTAGAGTGCTTGGTTAGCACTGTTAGGGCGGTTTCAAACATCTGTTTTGAGGCAAAAAGAAACCCTATTTCTACAGAGGTACACAACATAGAAGTGACTGATAAAAGTATCCTGCAACATGTTCCGTATGTCGTTCATGTGACAGCTCCAGTTCCTTTGCCAGACGGATAACCTCTTAATATCTTCCATATTTAACAGAAATGTTTTAACTCCATAGCAGTGACCCCGCTTTTAAGTTTAACTTTTGTGCCGTTATTAGCGATAAACATCCTATTATTTTAACGCCCAAATGAGTTGAAACTAACCTCTGTTGATATCCTTACTGCTTTTTCAAAGCACAATGTGAACGGTTTTACTTCCTATACAGTAAGATTCCGTTCCCCCTATTCCAGCCACTTCACATGGATTATACAGGCGAGGTTATCTCTTCGCATTTGTTCAGTCATCCGTAGATTGGTTCTCTGGTATCTTCGCTGATGCAATAAGCACTTTAATGCTATGTTTGTGTGAAAGTACAGTTGCCATCTATGTTTCTGGGGGCCACAGTAGATATTTATTTGGACAAAAAGAAATTCCATCTTTGGAAGTTTCATTGCTTGGCAACAGGACAATGAGTGTTCATTTGAAATTTACCCTCTAGGGTCAAATTCAGCTCATGCCACGTGAGCATATATGACCACGCCTAATCAGGGCGAGCAAGCTGGAGAAACAAAACCTTCTAGAAGCAATAGTCCAGGTTGGTCTGTTCGATAGATATACTGGTTGCAGTCACAGAGCATAAGAGTTGAAAGGGAAGGTTTTCGTACTTCCATCCGTAACGGTTAAAAGTGTGTATTCTTTCCATGAAAGTCAACCCAATTCGACTGTAGACCACATTTTTAAGCATTGTTCAGTTAGCAGTCCGCTACTTCATCAGCCCTTCCTTTGTTCAGTTTCGCTGATTAATGTGGTGTGATATGAGCAGCTATCCAAACTGTCTTACGGTTGCTCCGCATATTGGACAGGAAAAGAGTCATGTTGAGTCTAGTTGATCATTCGTTATATGTCATCCATTGAAGCGTTAATCAGTAGTTTACTTTGCACATACATGTATTCGTTTGTCATTTTCATTGCGCTAATTCATCCTGTCATGGCAGTCGGTATTCATACTGATTCTTGATTATACGGTCAGTTAGTGTCTAGGCCTGCAAAAAAACTGTTGCTCAAGATTAGTATGCTGGTCCTAAGACCTTTCTAAGTGCTTCGGGGTTTACGATTAATATAGGTACATAGCACCGTTCACTGAACGGTTTAAGTTCCACGGCAGTGAGATTAAAAATATCAGGACTGTTGACAAACGAACTGTTGGCATGTGACATAAAATCAACAACGTATCTCGGGGTTGTCTGTTACGTACTCACATATGATATTGTTTCTTTCAGTTTTTTCCCCTTCCCTAAACCTACGTAAGTGGTTTATGTAATCGATTATGGGGAATGAACGTAACTTTTTCTTCTCGCAATGACTGTCACATTGCTACCTTGTCGTGATTCACTTCCGTTTGATCTCTTTATACCACCATGATTGAGGTTTATTAACTAACTGTGGAACTTTCGAGCAATTTGTGATTAGCACATAGATCACTAAAATAACAAACAGCTTCTGGCATGAATGTTGACATAGTGAAACTATTCAAAAGTAACAGTAGGATGATCCACAAAAGTTACAGCTCAAAATTTCAGGGTCTTAACACGGAACATCAAAACAAATGTAGCGCTGATTATATGAATACTTGAATATCTACGAGCACATTCGGATGGTTCCATTAACCCTGAATTTTTCACCTGGCGTAACGTCTGTTTTACACATGGAACAATTACTGAACCCAATGGCCCTTCATGTAACTGCGATATGTTCCTCCACGAGTTTATTTCCGTGGTCACCTGTTCAAAGCGTGACCGTCTGTAAAACACACCTCAATAAAGATGCAGTTGGCTCTCATTAGGAACAAGGAGTACAAGCTGACTACTGTCACGTTTATGACCAATAAAATCACAAAATGCCAGCATGAGTTTTCAACTTTTTGAAAACCAGACGAACCACTAACGCACCAACCATTATGACATTTCCATCTGGCGAACTGAACACGTGTGCAGTGGTATATATACCTTCGTCTGTGTTTTACGTTCTTCCGTGCATGCATTCATACAATATCTACACTGCTGATTTACTAAACGTTTCTCATCTTTAGCGCATGTGCACTGAGGCAAAAATTCTCCTAAAATGGCTTCCGTATCAACAGGATAAACTCTGAGTTGTTTGTTTTGCACAGCTCTAATTAACTCTGTTGGTTAGCCCCATATAACTTACCGGATTCTAAAGGGTATCAACTGCGCACATGCACTACTTGGTTACAGATTGAATAAATTTTCCTCGCATCAAGAGATTTCCCTGACAAATCGCGTACATCTGTAGATTACTGCATAATTTAAAGGTGCAATATTAGTAACCGGTTGACTCCTCGCCTAAACTAACAGAGAATGTTTATTCGTTTGTCTTCATTTCCGATAGTCAGAATCTGAGAACTACTCTACAGGAAGCTCAGTGACATACTATGCACACACGATAGAATAAAAGCTTTATTAAAAATCAATAACCAAGAAGTAACGTACAGAAATTTTAAACGGAAATAAAAATGTTTTTTTTTTAGAAAAGTGACTCGAGTCCGAAAGCACAACACATATGGCGGACATAAATAGACATAGAAAAATGTTAAACAGTATTAACCATTGAATAAATCAGTTAGAATTAAATCATGTCAGTTTACATTGAAATTTTAGCCGCACTTAGTTGCCGGTTTTTTAACCTTAAAAAATAACGCATTAACATGACCCCTTGTATTTTATTTGTGTGCGAACGCAATGATCAAATATGGGCGGATTGATCTTACAACTATTAATCACTATGTAATGTAAATGTGAATTATACTGAAAATACTAAAAGTCAAAATTACTTACAATAGATGCCGATCTACAGTCAGTTTCCACTGAATCACATTCCGTAAGACAAGACTAGTAAAAGTCAGACCAAAGACAACTTGTGTTAACTACAAGAATTCACAAACATTCGAACTGTTATCACTTCAGACCCTTGTGGAGCACTCTTTAATCTGTTATGCATTCTGAATTATTGCCGGAAATAAATCTGGGCTGTGAGCACTATTCATGTCAAACTCAGCCTCGTTTTTAGACAGAATACTGAAGAAATTGATTTCAAGACGATTAACCAAAATATGTATTTTGGGAACCAAGAGTTTTTAAAAACGAATTGTTCTTATCTTTTACGTTGATTTTTTGACTGCCGGTACTACTTTTAGAAGAGTACTCAAACCAGGGGGACTCGTTTTTCCTTCGGTTTTCGTTTAGTTAATACAATCTAGTTGGCATGATGATTAGTTGACACAACAAAACACCACCAAAAGTGGTGGCTGAGGCCACCAACAGTTGGGTCAAACCACATGGTGGTCAACTAACAAAGTGGTCACAAAATATGAAGACCTTGACTGCTCCATTGAGCAAAGTGGGTAGGTGTCGCCTGCCTGGATGGGGTTCTCCTGATCACTCAAACCGCTGGTTAGAGACGCTATCCGAGATGGCGATGTGTCGCAGTCAATGGCGTACCTGTATCCATACCATTTCTAGTTCTTCCGCTTAATCTTCATTTAACAATTCTCAACCTTCTTAGTAACGTTTCCTTCCAGGATATTCCAAGTCACTGTTGAGGCGAGCGGCGGCCCGAGCCACAGTACCTTTTGATCAGGCTCATGGCTGTTATGATGATGATGATGATGATTCGGTCGTGCCCAATGTAAGATCAATGGCGTAGTGGTCAAAAAGGTTGCTTCAGGAAAGCGTGGCCGGGGTTCTAGTCGTGGCAAGGATATGCACTACTGACGAGCTCTAATGAGAGCGAAACTCGAGTCTAGTGCTTTTTTTCGAAAGGGGCCGACTGGGAATGTGTCAGCTGTGATCATTTATGGGTGATCTTCAATCTATATGAAAACCAAAATCCCTTACTACTCATCAGAAAACGTTAGTCATTATCAGGTCTGATATGTAGCTTTTAAAAAACGGAGCAAGGAAAGGAAAAGTTTTGAAAGTGAAAGAATTACTGTTATGAATTTATTCAGCCATAGAAAAAATTAGCCGATTATTGGTCCGTCCTCAGAAAGCAGGCTGTGACCTTGGTTGCTTATTTCGGTAAGCTGAGCTCTAAAGCAACTGAAGCTCCAGTAATTGATTGGTGGAGTCAGAATAACACAGCTTTACACTTGCTTACGAAGAACTATAGAGCTCTGATTATCAGACAGTATTAAACTGCAGTATCTTAGTTGATTTGCAGTTCATGACAATCAAGACACTCCACGTAAATTTTACGGTGTCGAAGAACCTACTTGTTAAGGTCGAGTTACTTTCAACACCATGAAACACGTAGAGTTTGAAACAGTGTATGTTATGGCCGCACAGCAACGTGTGGGTATTCTTTAATTTTCGGCAGATATAAAGAAGCCTTACTGAAAAAACCACCATTTTTGTAAATGTTATACATGACCATGAGTAGTTCACTGTACATCATAGAGGGTTGTTTGTTTACGATAAGTTGACTATGATAGTGAATGTTATTGAAAGTCTGTGTGAAAGTTCACTGATTTATAGAGAAGTATAGGACTTTTAAAAGGTGAAACCTATTAAGAAATTTAGTTGCATGGTAGAGATAATGGTTTGCAATAAAGAGTGTTTTACCTAGAGCATTATACTGTATAGCAGATGAACCCAACTCTTTTCTTGGCACACTAGTATGACATCCACTGTCACTTAGAACTTAATAGAAAGCAGGCGTCCAGCTGTAACAAATGCGTCATGTTAAAGTTATGAACTGTCTATAAAGTACCGTCTGACGGATGTTTTATCATCGTTATCAATCCCGTAAATTGGACTTTTAGAAATCCGAACCATATTTGACGTCAGATCTCGACATACTCAGTAAAAAAATTCTGACTGACCTTTTCCAGTTGAGATGCCAATTTTTCATTCAAAAAATGCATTTCTTTTCTACTCTGTTCACGTGCTTCTCGACAGCTCCGTGCTTCTGGGACATCTAACGATACTGTGCTTCGAGCCAACCCATCCAGAGAGCCCAAACTACCCAACTGTTTCCAGCGTTGTTGCTGTTGTGGTGAATTCATGTTCAAGTTCTCGTGAACTATTGATCTAAGTTGGTGGAAGGTGCAACTGAACGATAGGTTCCACGAGGTTTGTCAGAAGTTCATTACATCAAATTCAAAAGGCTGGGTGTACATAATAACTACATCAAATTGTCGCTGTAAAAGCCGATTGCAATCAATAGAATGCCATTTAAAAAATGCTACTATCACATAGCAAGAAAAGATATCCCATTGGTAGCAAACGGTTTACCAATCATATGCCTTATTTGTTTTACTCGTGTTGGTCACTGTAACTCACATCTGATTGGTTCTTTCGCTGAAGTGAAACCGACAAGCGATTGTCTAAAAAAGCTGACATTCATTGTACGCCTTACCATAGCCATGGGGATTGAGATTAATTTGTGTAGCTTCAATTAACGCGTCTGATTTATGGATATTGAATGCTGGTTCAGCTGTCTTGATCATGTCTGTCATGCAGAATATATGCTGGAAGAGGTTTTGCTTCAGATGAATATAAATTAAATAATGCGTCAACCATTCGTTGAGACTACAAGGAAATTAGACAAGAACGGTTGAAAGATCCCTGATATTCATAGGATATGTAATGAACTATAGATAGTAAATAAAAACAGTTTGGAAACGAACTTAGCGTGAGTTGACTTCCCCCAAGTGATCGCCGATATAGTTGGGTAGACAAACGTAATCGAACCTCTGACCTCGTCAGTCGCTAAACTCATTCAGCGAACGGACCATTACACGGATCCATCTAATACGTTTATCGTATTGTTACGTCGCACCGTTTTCTTGTTGTTCACATTCGATAAAGCTATATTGATCGGATAATAATTATAGATATTATACACAAAATTCGTATTAATGCTGATCACAGATAGCGTTTATTGTGGCCGATGACTTGAAACAGTTGGGGCTATCCAAGACGTTATTTTCCATTAACTTAATTGAGTGATATCTTTGTAAAAAATTATCACACAAGTGTAAGTGATAACTAAGTCGGAAGTAATTTGTACCGCTTACTTCAAACTCAGTAGGGTTAGTAGATCAATGTGGATGACAACAGCACTTGCAAGAAAAGTACAAGAATTCATGCTACCTCAGAATCCAAGATGGTGATATTATGTTACAAAGTGAGGTAGCGTAAGTTACCTGCATATTGGTTTGCCCGAGGTTCACCGAATACATGTACCTGACGATTAGCAGTAACCACGTAACCAATCGTATGTTTCCGGTAAATTATGATATCAAATACAGACTAGCTATACCATCTTGCCTTTTATAATTATTACATATGGTTGATCTGCTACAAACGGTCGTTGAACATTACACATTAAATGTATTTTCTATAAAAATTAGCTAACTTACTTTGACGTCTATTTAATCTTATTACGATTGATTTCTCGTTCTTGCTTGTATAGGAATGTGTAAGTGATTGTCCTCTTGAGCATAAAACCTATTCAGGCTTAATTTAAATGTTATTGAACTAAACTTATCTGAACATTATAAACATTATATACAGGTGACACTTGCATTAAAGTAAGTATCTGTTTATCTTTTGATTGAAGAAATAGTACTAGCTTTTCAACAGTGGTTGATGTCATTTTGTTGAACGGTAACAATTGCGTCACTAACTCATTAAATTTTGACGGTCCACTTTTTGCGAGAGATCATTTAAACAAACTTCAGAGGTATGGATCATGCAGGTTGTAAAAGATGGATCACTGATTTTCAACGCTCACTGGTTTTGATCGCTACACAGCGAAAGATTGCCGTGAGACTGACAATTAAGGGAGTGTTTTGACTAAGTTCTGGATGATCACAGTTTTTGTGCTTATAGCGATATACAATGAAAAGCGGATAATTTCCGTGTCTCTCTTTGATTCCTGACGCTAATTAGCGATGAAGACTTCCTTTGTTATCACTAGACATGTTAACTTCTGAGGTGTACTGCTATTGTCCCGTCCTGCAAACGATTTGTTGAATTTATGTCAGCTGACTGTTGACAAACTGATGTATAATTCTGTCACCATGAGACTGTCAATTGTGTTATGAGTCGTTTGAGAGTTTGTTGATAAAGGATTTGTTATCATAACTCCAAGTGGTCAACTGCTTCAGACTGGCTGACTTAACATTTGATTATGAGCTCACAACTCTGTATTTGCTAAACAATGTCGAAACAGGTTGATATAAATGTCATTTTGCACCACAATACTCATGGAAATCTCTTTTTTGTAGATTCACTTCGCTGAAAACACTGAAAAATAAGTCCCTTCATGTATAAAACGTCGTCACCATTAGCAGATTTTCATTGTGCTATCAGAGTAGCATTGCAGGGAACCACTAAAAATTTTGGAATGAAAGTGTACATGTCAATTTCACATGTACACTGGTCTGTCGTTGATCAGATCGCGTGGTTTAATGCTACCGATGTGTCACACCAGATGACGGTATAGAAAATGAAAACAACAACTTAATTAATCGATATTCTGAATCCATTGTGGAAGGAACGCTACTCAGAATAGTAGATTTATCATAACATGTGACAATAAAACTAGGGTCTTCGCAAACGGTTGGTTCCAGTGGCTACCAGCAAAGTGGTTTCATTTAAATCTTGTTTGATTTTGTTTCTATGCTAGACACACGTTTACGACTGACGAAAATGTGCGAAGTGAGTTCATATCGTAATTTGTGTCTTCTGACCATTCTATTCAAATGGCTGAAAGGGACTCATTGTTTCATAGTGGTAGACAACTGTTTTTACCTAGTTTCTTCAGCAGCACGCACGTCGGAGGATCGAAACCACGACTTGTGAATAAGCGGCATTTACCTTCCTGCAATCCCCGGTGGCTGTGACCCCTTAGTCCGTACAAAGTGGGCTGGCTGGAAGACTTATCTGAATGCGATGACTGTGATCGAATGTAGACCGCATTCAGTTCGAAATCAAATGTTTGACTAAATTACAATGTGCGCTCCCACGTATCCTATCCGATTATCTGCTTTTTATGAGGATATACCGGAAGGCGATCAGCCACCACGGGAATGTGTACACATTAAAGCAACTTAAGCTTAACTCGCTTTGCGCATTGAAATACAATGTTTCTTGATTTGTTTATGATGCGAACAAAATGGAGCGGTCAAAGTTACCGACTTATAAGTCACACAGACTATCGTGAAGTGTTAGATTAAAGTATGCAACTAAATCAAATCCCTTAAGTGTTTGCTTTGGTAGCTATGCCACAACTTTTCCTCCATAACGCTAAGCCGTATTATGTTGGAGACGCTATTACTAGGCCCAAAATTTTGTCATCCGAAGTCTAAATGTAACCGCTTAGACACGGAAGTTCAATTCGAAAATTTACATGCGCAACTAAACGGACTCGTTAGTTCATCAGAATTTAGTGCTGAACACTGTAAATCTACTCTCGTGAACGCTTGCTGTACTTACCTGAATAGCAAGGTACCAAGGTGCAACTTATTGAAACGTAAACACTTAGACGCTATAAGTGAGTTGCAATTCAACCAGAATATTTTAATCTTGAAGCCTGACAAAGGAGCGGGAATAGGTTTACTTGACAAAACTGATTACCGTATCAAAATGTCGTCCATCCTATCAGATAGCTCAAAGTTTCAGAAAACGGACAAAGATAAAGATAGAACGACAGCAATAGAGAAAAGCCTATCCAAGTTACTCCGTCAAATAAAACAAGCAGACGTTATCGATGCTTCAACTTTTGAGCGTATCAGACCTACGGGAACGGTCATTCCACGTTTGTATGGTCTTCCCAAAGTTCATAAGGAGGGAGTGCCATTAAGACCGATCCTAGACATGTACAATTCGCCGTATCATGGTTTAGCAAAATGGCTAGTGGTGCCTAAAGGGCACCTTCGACTTAGTGGCTATAGTTGCTTTTTTTGATCTGCAGTTTAACAAACCTACTTGTAGTATGCATTGATTTATATGCCCTAAAGCAGAAGGCTAGTCTGTCGAACACGTCAGTGTATTAGACAGTTTGTCATTACATCAATTGCACCAATAAAACGAAAAATATGCATGAGAGAAAAAGTGTCATCAATAAATATTCGTCTCGTTTATCAGCATGATACTTCAGGCAATAAATAGTAACAAGATGAAACCCGGCAACAAACAAAAATTGCCATGTTCAGCGCAGCTTCTTCTATTAATAGCTCACACTAGACATTATCAATGGATTGTGTGTGAAGGTAGACTGATTCGAACTTAACGTTACTCTGAGTTGTAAATATCTGTGTGAGGAAAAGAACAGATATAGCAAAAAACCAGACTCATGATTACGCACATAATCATGAAGCAAGATTAGGGGACGGGAATAAACCGCGGGATCACTAACGATTGTAGCTGCGTAAAACAAAGCGAACGGATTCATTCAACTATTTGTTCCTAGAAAAAAAACGCACCAAACGGTATACATATTTTATCATTTTTGTTCCAGTGAACCAGAAGCGAAATTTGATTGGCTTTCTGATTGATAATTTACAATGTATAAGTCGGGCACCCCGGATAAGAAATTATAACACATCCGAGAAGTGCTGAAGCAAAAATGGACATCTACGTGAGTTTTTAGATACAGATATGATATTAAAATACCCGACCGGCAGCAACAAAATTGCTGATGTTTCTCCGTTCGACAGTTAGTCAACTGCTCAGTCACATATTGACAAATGTACGAGTGGCCATTTCATCCATGAGCCGAACGGTATGGAGATCATGTCTGAAAGATAGTTTTGTGTAAGTTTTATTCATAAATCTGTATTATTTTTCCCAGCCGGTATTGTCCAACTGGCTACGCTGGAAACTCCAGTCGACGACTGTCACGTGGAATCTATGAACTTCTCCGGAAATGGTTGCGTATTAAGGTGAAGAGACAGATCTCGAATATTATTGGGTCACACTTAATCGACAATGACTATCAAGTCAGAGTGGACTGAACCTCCAATATCCCTTGTAAGATGCCCTGCGTCTGCATTCGATCTGTCACGAGGAAGATGTTACCAACAACACAGGTGATCGAATTCAGACTCTGCAACACAATGCTGTGCGTCCAAAGAAACTTCTTAAGGTCCTATATCTACTTTGGTCCACTATACGTAACTTATTTGAACATTATTCAAAAGTAAATCAGATTATAATCTTATCACATGCCCAACACGTACCTCACCTGAACACCACAAGCTCTCAAAGGCGCATCAGCACACAGCTACCCCACCAAACTGTCATCCACATATTTTCCACGAATATTAACAGTTCATATCCTCATATTCCTGTCATATAAATGAATCGAATGAACCCGTTGTGAGTGGACATATGCAAAGAAAATGAATGGAATCAGCTGTTTGAGACTGACCCTTCATAACCACCGACGAAAGCTGAAACCTAGGCGAACTTCATCAAGATGACAAGAAGACATAGATTGCGGAATACAAGCATTTCGCTTATTCTCATCAATCGCTTACATAAAACATTCGGTTTTATAGGTTAATCGCTTGGCAACAGAACAATGAAATGAACGAACACCACATGAGTGCAACCAATGATACTTATGAGACGCAACTTGGTCGAAGTAGCTGTCTGGATCCTGGGAACAACTGCTTGTACAACCTGTTCTCTGCAGGGCTTGGGAATAGATTATCTTTTTTTCTTCCGTTTCCAGATTCCCATAGAATTCATAAGAAATCAGTTATGCGAACAGCTGTTTTCCGTAATTCTCATCGGGCTTTTACAATTACATAGGATACATGCGTTTTATATATGCAAAATTAGAGCAAGTCAAATAAATCATTAGAATCATAGACATGGGGTGGATCACATTCTACTGGAGGGGGGTGGGAGTGTTGGTGAATGTGTGGCATTATCACTCGTGCCTGCCGTGAGACATACATTTGGCGGTGTTAAGGGGTTCACGCCTGCTTGGGTTTCAAGTGGCTGTGGAATAGTTGGCCAAGGGAGATGTAGGGCTTGTACGAACTGTTTTTGGGCACACAGACAGGGGTTGTAGAGTCTGATGGCAATTGCCTCGGCCGTTGATAACAGTCGCAATCTGACAGCTCTGGAGTGGGCTTGACGAACCTAGTAGATGACTCGGAAGGCTTCATCCGGGTCAATTTGATGACCAGTGTCAATTAGATGCGAACCGATTGCACTGAATATGGGCTTTATCGAACCATAGATTATCTGTTGCTTTCTTCCAATCAGTTCTTCTCCAGGCGAACTTGCCGCTTTGCGATAAGTTTAATGATGGAGACAGTGTCCATCAAGTAAATAGACAAAAACCATTCGAAGTCTGAATGGTAACTTTTCAGTAGGATAAGCCGTTAAAAAAAGATTTAGCTATCAGTATCAAATACATTAAAGCACCAGGAGAGAAGAAAGAACGTACTTGTGAAGAAAAATGAATGTATCAAACTCTTACCCATCCTTTAAGCAGAATAGCCAAATTGTTATGTAAGCAAGCAGATGCAAGCAAGCAAACAGTCATTTGGCTTGGCTTGACAATCAAAAGAACAAACTGTAAGAGAATGAACAATTTGGGACACTGTTATTCATCGGAGTAAACATCTATAATGATGCTATGAACGAGCTAATGTGTTTCCCCTCCCTAAGAATATTCAGAGTCTAATAACCTTGACAACGTTTTGAACTTCCAGTATGCTTGCACTGCGTGTACAACCAAGAGTAATGTAACGCATATGGCGAAATTGATACCAATCCATTCAGATCTGCATACAGGGCACATTGACTTCTTCTACTAATACTTTAATGTAACGTTTGAGTGATTAATGTTATTTTGGAATTCACTACCGTCGCTTACTTAAAAGGGGAGATACTTACTACCTATAAACGTTTTCATACTGTTGGATAATTGTCCATAAACTGTGATTCCTAATCAAGTTCAAAACTACTTGTAACTGTTGATTACAATCTAGGTTAACTAAGAACAAAACTCACCCTCTCACACTTATTAAATGTTGCATCTCTTGTTTTCGTAAAAATAAAAATGTAACAGCTGAGGAAACAACTTACATATCTTCTTATATCCCCGATGACTGCGAATCCATTATCATTTGAATACCAGATTACATGTCACGGTTAAGATTTCACAGTGCGAGTGATACCTTGTGAGGCGTAACTCAGTCGAAATACCTGTCTAGGTCCTGTGATCAATTGCTTGTACAACCTGTTCTATGCAGGGCTCGAAAGTGGATAATTTCTTTCTATCTTCTTATCAATTCTCTTCTAGGTTGTTATCGTTCTCTACTAATCACAGACAAGCATATTTAGTAATTTCAACTACAGTGTACGTTTATTGAAACGTGATAAAACGATACATTACTTAACTGTTTCGAAGCTTTTATTCGTAAGCCAATTTTCTTCAAATGAAACACGCCAAAGCCATATTTTAACGACTAAATGCATTTGGAAATTTTTCAGAAGTCAGTTAGGGAGAATATACTGCATGAATTGCCTCTGTCGACTGAGCAGAAGTTCATATCTCAGTCGATTTAGCCAAAGGGTAGATAATGCATTCTTGCATTCTCACCTGCAAATAATTCTATGGAAGTAATGGTCTGCCCATTAGGCATTCCATTTTGAGGTAACGTTTTATTTTGTGTTTGTCTTTGTTTCAAAAAAAAACAGGATTGCAATTAAATGACCGAACGTAAATAGGAATTTATTAGTGAGGATTAAGTCCACTCTAAAGTATCTGCAAAATACTCGAAATTGATCTGATTGTAACAGACCTCCCAGAGGCTTACGATTTTTCCATGTACTGCAAGCTTTGACTCTTAAAGTAAGCAGAGTATGAAGTTGTGCACTGAGATGAATTTTTCCAGGTGAAAAATTTAGATGAAGTTCTCCTGAGTGGTTTTATATCGCCTGTGATTTCCAGCTATCGCACGCACTTCGTGGATAAACCTGAAGCATCTGTCACGGTAAAGCTTTCGGCTTCGTTCATACAAAGAGACGGCCAGTTTGTCAACCCAATAAACCATGAGGTGTATATGGCAAACGTGCATTGTGTCTTCACGAATTTTCGGGTTGAAAGGTGAATGGGTGCTGGAAAACCACAGGTTGTGAGAGTTGAAGGGGCTCACTCCTTATTAGCGCTACTGCTATGTGACTTGTCCAAATGACTAAGTTGAATGGCATTACGAATGTATGCAACGCCTTTTCGCTTACAGCAATGTGCTAATGATCCTGTGAAGACAAATTCAGACGGGATGTTTCGGGTTGGACATTTCTCCACGTTTAGTGTTATAACTACAGCAAGTGACCTAAGAGAGGATGATTCGGATTTAACTTAAGACTTTGCTTCGGAGGACGAGACGGTTGATGTAACATTTTTATACGAAAACAAACTTGCCTTCAACTTGTCAAATATGCATGAGGAATTTACCCAGGTTGAGCCATTTCTGGGGCAAAAAGGTGGACGACGCTTTAAAACAATGCTTTACTCTCACAGTTAGCTAACTAATCTTCATAAGGAATGGTTAGCAAGCTTGAATGTTTAGCTCGGAGTGAAAACCTACCAATGCAGTGAGCATCGAGATAAAATTTTGTCGTTGTCATGTCTGAAACAGTCTTGTTAGTAGTTCAGGAATAACACTAAGGCGCAGTCAAGCAACAAACTGGAATCCTTCGAAACAAATTCTGCTTGGTCTGGCTCACATAAAGTGTCGATTAGGCTTTCGCATTTTACAAACTATTCAGCATAAGAAAAGTTTTCAATATGCGTCGCTTTACACTTATAACATTACGATATAGGACTTAGGAAAGAGCCTTACGCAACGCCTACATGGAACCGATGCACTGAATGTAAGGTGAACATAGAGTTAGATCTAGATCCGACAAAGTACTTCTCTAGCCAATTAGGCAAGATTTCATTCAGGCTGTGGTTCAAGCCGTTCTATACAAAACGCTTTCGAGACAGATAGGTATATAACATCAGCGGACATTATTTCGTAAGCAACCATAGTACAGGTGTCCTGTGCAGTCAGTAAGTACATAGCACATGACAACTGCCTTATTGACGAGTTAGCTATCTGTAGCATGTACACGGACAAAATCTGTCCAACTTCAATGGCGACTGTGAAAGTCAAGTAGTTATTTATGGACCATTTGTTAAGAGCTTTGGAATACAGTTTCGTATTTTGTGAACACTAAATATCGACTGCAATTTTGTGTAGAGAGAGCCAGTTCAGTGATACTAATTTACCCGGTATTTTAAATATCAGGTCATCTTTTAAAATAGTCTGAGATTGAATACGAAATGCTAGTGTTCATTTAGTTTTGGTTGTCAAACAAGTGAATTTGTCATCGCTACACAACTCATTAACATCAAAATGAAAAATATTCACCCCGTTTTTTATTGAACACTATCGTCTACAACATGCTTATCGATTATTATTTAACAGACCACTTGAGAGTTGAATGGTAGTTAATGTGACAACATAAAGCCTCATACGTTTGTCCATTGAAAAATCGTTTCATGTTCTCTGATCACGGCCGGAAGCATTGAGGCCATAGGTCCGATAAGAACATCTGAAGGTTCGCAATCCTAGATTGGTGTGCAAATAAATTAATTCCCTGACTCCACCTTTTTACAAAGTACGTTTGAGAACCTTGTCAAGATGTAGAAATTATACAGATGAATGATGTATAGGAATCAAGAAAGATTAGATCACATGCTCTTAGATTATGTCTTGGAACTGTCTGATTGTATGTAGTCAATTCTAAACTAACTGATTCTCATTGGTAAGAGCAAATACTTTTTTAGGGTATTTTACACACGAACTAATGTCACATAATATAAAACTTTAATCGATTTTAACCACTCAAAGTTACAAACGAATTGGACTAATGATTGTGGCATGAAAATATGCGTAAAAAGTATACAGGGTGTATACTCGAGTTGCTCCTGAAACAACAGAATTCAGCAGAGGTGAACTCATTAGTTGTTTAACCATACAAATAGTCCAGTTTGGTTTGTGAACGAAAGCAGTTAATTGGGGACATTGGAAGTTGAGCACTGTTGTGGACGTGTCATTCACACGGGAACCACTTTACAAAATTATAAGGATATACCGTTCGAATAAAGTTTCGTTGTCTGTTTTAAAATTTTCGTTTTACATTGTTCACCTTTCGTTTCATGATAGATTAGTGAGTTTGATAAAAATGAGTGCAGAACAGATGGAAGAGGGGCAACGACAACCGAAACCACAAGTACTGCTCATAGAACGGATGGTCGAGTGAGTAAGTGTTTCATCAATCCGTTTTCTCTTTGCAGTCCGTATGGAAACGCACTCGAAGCAATGTGCACCAACACCAGTCTGACTATCTGCCGACTTCCCATTCCATTTGATAAATGCACACTACTTGTGTGACTGACTCATTTACTGATGTCTTAGATATCTTTCTTTCCAGATATTTGAATGTATAAAGGTATTTTCCTTTGGTTAGTTTGATTACATCTAACTTGAGCTGTTTACCTTAGTTTACAAATGTCTCATAAGTGATTATCCCTGCCTTCCTCAAAGTGTAAGTCTCATATCAGCCTGTTTAGTGGCATATTATTTTAGGACCAGCTTCAAAACCTCCACAGAGATACCCAATCTTTTCGGGGGCTCTTCTTTCTAGTCATACGTATACATACCCTCTCTCAACACCATCAGGAGCAGGGTACAAAAAGAAGTTCGTGTTTTTATTTACCAACCTTTTATCCAAGTTTGTTTTCTAGTACGCTCCCAGCCCACCAAAGTTTATGGTTGTTTCCAGTTTTCTATAACATGAAAGATTTTCACAGCACTTCCAATGATTCGTTAAAATGACTTCCAGTGTATTCAACCCACTTTTTAAAATTCGATTCGTTCTTCTTTCCTAATCCTGTTGGGAAGACTGAGTCGTATTGTACACACCTCTATCAAGAAGTGTAGTTCTTGAAACCACTTACGTTTGATCTCTATTTCAGACTTCATTAAGACGTGCACCTCTCCGGAGTATTATTGACATAATGAGAACCCCGCCTGCGTTTACTGGATCACCAAATTGGCTCTTTTACACCAAATGTAAACCTCGACTTTCAGCTGGTTTACATACTACAATTCAGTGCAGTGCAGTTCAATGTAATTACACTATAATGACTATATCGTTAAGTATTGGTAAGCAGAAATAAAGATTACATTGTTTTATTTCCTAACAGAACAGTTAGGCAAAAACCGATTGTCCCAGACACGAATTCCGTCTGTTCTGCTATCACTTTGTTTGTAGTCACATTCTGGGTCTTACCATTGCGATGATTAGTGTTATTTGTCAGGCGTATATGTGGTATTTTGTGAATCGTGAACGAGACAAGGCTTACCGGGCAACTGTTTCATTGTATTTTGTGCTTTTTTTTACGAACATATTGATCTCGAACTTAAGATATGACGCCTGTTCAAGAAGTCAAACTAAACCGCGCATAAAATTTTCACTGCAGCTAGGGCGTGGTTCACTTAGGGCAAGCATTCTAGCACTCGTTTCTCGCACTCAGACGCTCAGAGTATGTGTATTTATTTAAATAGATCAGAGAGTTGACCTTTAGAGACGCAAATCAGAACAAGTGACTGATCATCCCGTATGTGTGAGTGACAGATGTGCCAAATTTCTGTCGTCAGTTCGCTGAAATACATTCCGTCGTGACATACTGATGACTACATGTGTTTATTCCTGCTTTGTAACGACTTCACCGCACCATCACTTCATTCTCACAGAAGAGAACTTGACCTGTGTAAAATCTGTCACAGCTTTCCACATTCATTGTACTTCTCAACGTTTCCTCGTTATCACGATGAAGAGCCCATAGTTAAGGAAAATAATTGAACAAATCGGTGTTGCCATAGTTACAAGGTAATCAGTGAGAAAGTGACTGAAATACCAAAGAATAAAATTACCCGATAAGTACAGTTACATAACGTATGAAATAAGGTGTTAAAATCGGCTAGTCTGAACTGCTAGTCGATCTTGGTCGGAATGCATCATGGTCTCATTCGATTATGCAATACCAGTGCAGAATGACCTAACTTTGATCATTCTAGTAGTTTGAGAACGCAGTTAGTGAAAACATTTCAGTCATTATTGGCATACAACCAAACAGAATATTGGCGGACATGAGGTCTCCTGGAAGGAATGGGGGCAGTCATGATCATTAACAAAGGAAACCAGTCCACCTGTGACATTTACCATTCGGCCTCCGTTCTTAAACGTCTAACACAAAGACGTCTGCGGGAGACTTCCGGTGTGAAGATTATGATTAAACATAGTAAACTGCATGATCCCTTGCCATAGTGATATGTGTCGTCGATCAAATGTCTGCAGATTAAATCGTGCATAGTTTGGTGAGATAACGGAGAGTGTACAACAATACTAATTTTAGAAATACCCTACACGAATTGACTTACTTATTTGGCCTGTACTTTATGGACAAGTGACTAGGCTATAGTGATTGAGGCCACCGCTTGAAACAGCAGTTCACGTGACTTCAACTACAAACTTGGTTAGTCTGCTGCTGTGGTTTCAAAATCACGTTATAGCCAGCAGCGCCAAGCGGGGAAAATATGAAATGCGTTTGATCAGCATATACGAGGGGGAGTCAAAAAGTAATGCCATTTTATTTCGGACAGGTATAATTATCAACACAGAAACATGTATTATACATCAAAATAAAGCTGGTCCTCTGTGGATCACATCCCTACTTCTTAACATAGTCACCGTTACGCTCAATAGCAACGTTCCACCTTTGAATGGGCGCATGTATCCCTGCCTCGTAAAATTTTGTTGTCTGTTCTATGAGCCACTTCTTCACTGTGGTTTTCACTTCCTCGTCACTGGAATAATGTTTGCCTCTCAAACCCTCTTCCATGGGACCGAATAAGTGATAATCTGAAGGCGCTAAATCTGGTGAGTATGGAGGATGCCTTAAAGTTGTCCACCCGAATGAGGCGATTGTCTCCTTTGTCTTGATGCTTGTGTGTGGTCGAGCATTGTCTTGCAGAAGGAGGACTTTGCGGATTGGCAAATCGGGTCTCACTCGTTAGATTCTTGCTCTGAGCCTCGTCAGGGTCTTGATGTAGGCGTCAGAGTTTATTGTTTCTCCTCTAGGCAAGAAATCAAGCAGAATGACACCCTGAGCATCCCAAAAGACGGTCGCCACGATTTTTCCAGCTGACTTTTGCGTCTCGAACGTTGTTGGTTTCCACCTTTTCATCCTTCAAACGACGAACCCACCTGCATACATTGCTATAACCTACAGTATTGTCCTCAAACACATTTGTGAATGTTCATGGGGGTTTCCCCTCAGCAACAAGGAATTCAATAGCTGCTCTTTGTTTTTGACGCAACTCTACGGGGAAAGCCAGTTTGAATTTTCCTTGTGAGTCTAAAAACATGAAAAGTAAGAAACAAACTATTACATAACGTAAATGATATAATCATTTATAGCTGGGAAAAAAATCAGGTAATTTCCTGAAAAACTTCACCAGAATTAAAAACATTGGCATTACTTCTCGACTCCCCCTCGTACTTTACCTTCCCCCTAGGTGGCTCTGGGGAACTGATGTAATGCCCCATTGACTGGAAAAAGAAAGCTGCTATCCTTATTTGATATCACTAGCACGCTCAAGCAGACAGCCATTCTGTTCGGATATCTTGACTAGAGTATCATAAATCAAAAATAGCCGACTCTATCACTGTGTTTGCCATAGAGGCTGAATATTTGAGTTCTACGTCGGTTCGGTGTGACACAATCAAAAACCAAAACATCGTCACTGCACCATCTAGAAATCGAAACCAGGCTGTGTGTAAGAACTCAAATCAAACATATAAGTAGGAGAGTCATTATTTTACAGAAAACCTATGGCTGTTCCATAAAACTATCAACAGTTTCAGTAGTATAACAGAACGCTTGTGGTTCCATTCGTTTCACCATTGATGTATATTTGGCATTTGTTTTTTTAAATAGCTTCAAACATTCGTCGAGAACTAAGCGTATGTTGTAAAATGTGGATCCACGTTTAACAGTTCCTAAACGGGGATAATTATACTAACGCCAGCGTCAAATCCCAACTGGTCAATTCGTTCTTGTGGAAGTTTACTTTCCACGAACAATCTGAGGCATATTTCTTTTTATCTCCAAAGGGCTTTTTCAAATATACTACTCAGGCTTTGGTGAGCCATTTATGAATCAAGCAACTCCCAACTTAATTATCACCCATATTTATGGGTTACTGTAGGCCCGAAATAGAATAAACAACTGTACTGATGCTCAGCTGATTCTTAGGCCTGTTTGGTCTAGTAGGCGTAGTACAGCAATTCCGTGATATTTTTGGACGACATTTCATACGCACAACACACGAGCGAAACAAACACACTTCATGTTTCTCGTGAGCTCCACTCAAAGTTGATAGTGGTGCGCATACATTTCGTTGTTGGCTTTTGAGACAAGGTATGTGGTGCAGCACAATAATTTTCAGACAGACTGAGTGGATAGTGAGGCAACGAGGACTGAAGATACACGACACAAATTTATCAAACACGGCCAAGTATCTGGTAAACATACACACAGATAAGTCGAATAAATTTTTCTAGACTGGTCGGAATTCGGAAGCACTCAGTTCTACATTCTGTCCTCTGTTTCAGTTACTACATACATTTGTGTGCAAACGTTGATGATGGCGGCACACTCATGACCCATACACTGTCGAGTAGCTCAGGAGACAGGTCACCATACCTAGATAGATGAAATAAACTGATCATGTCAGTACTGCTTCTAAACAACCAGAATTAACAGACTAGCTGACAATAAAATGTGCACGAAAGTCAATTCACCTGTAGAAATGATACTCAAATTTTTTCAACGTATCGCCCGTTTCTGTAACCAAAATGCAAAATAACTACCGTTCTTACTTGACATCAAAATCGAAAGCGTGACAACCAAATACAGTACTTAATATAATCCAGTAATAAGTTAAACACAATGTTATTCGTTTACTCCTGTTCTTTGTGGACCAAGAGTGTGCCATTGGTTCTTGCACAATGCAAATTACGTCAAACGTGCAATTCCTCTCCGCAATCACCGCACGAAAACCACAGAAATGAAAAGCGTTTCTTAACATTATCGGTGTGATCAACAAGTGTTATGTAGACACAAGCTTATTCTTGTTAAAGCTTGCTGAAGAAATGTGTTAGGTATATTCTCTTTCATTTTTGGCCATTTGTTCCGTTAGATAACATCTGAAGTGCTCAATAGGAGAGATATGCTTTTCCAAGCTTTCATACAACTTGTTAAAACGTAAATCCTTCTCCCAGAGTATGATGATCACATCGAAACTTGTTTCGCCAAATTCACTTCCGCAATGTATGTTCCACCGTTTGAGCAACTCTCACATTTCTGCTGATACTTTGATAGTCGAGGGTAGGTGTTTATTTCCATCAACACAGTTATTTTATAGTTTGTGTAAATGGTTTTTTCTATTCAAGAATAGTTCTAGTTTAATTAATTTTCGCTGATTTCAATAGGTTCATTGGATGACGCTGAGTAGAAAAGACGTCAAAACAGTTACGCATAATTTCTTCGAAAACGACATCTTAGTCCAGCTTGAACACGTCTGAAGCCTCCAATTTGTTATAGGGAAGGTCCGTGTTATTTCCACAGCAAATGCGTAAACTAAATAATACGCTTTTTGTGCTGGTTTTTCATCCTGTTAGAGATTTCTGCACCTAGCGGCCGAGTTTTAAATACTTTACTACGGATAAAAAATGCAGTTCTATGCTTGTCAATTCCGGATTTTGAGTGTGCTGAATATCGATACTATCATTGTCAATCAATCTACTGCAAAACAGAAACATAGAGACATGCTCCCAAACGTGGATCCTTTCGCTGTATGTCGTCAGGCATTCTGCTATTGGAAAGCAGAAATTTTCTAAATGATTCTGTAGCGGCACACTGTTGTGTGGTCAAGGTCATGTTTGGACCGACTTACTGTGGTATATGACCAGAATGTTACATCTACAAATCCACCGCTGAACGACCCATACGCGCATGCACCGCAGTGACTTCGAACAACTCACAGTTTGCCAGCACCACTGCAGCAAATGTCACGTGCACATGCACACACACACACACACA
>JTDE01002038.1:7703-39164 GCA_014338405.1 Paragonimus skrjabini miyazakii
TCCAACCAAGGAAAATGGGCAGCTGAATTCAGTTTCTACTAACCGAAATCTCCTCTGCTTACAAGTATGCGTATGAATTTATCAGAGCTGTGTACGCTCCGTATGAATACAATCTTGCTTTTCACTAAAGTGTTCATCGTTGTAAGGCTGGTCTTTGTTTCGAGTTCACTCTAAGGTCAAGAGAGAAGAGCCCAGCATGTATAATGACAACCAGTAGTAAGTGAGTTTCAAATGCACTCGCTTAACATGGAGCAAAGCGCTCTAACATAATGTTAGACGGCGCGAAAAATCAAGTGCCATCCTTAGTTATATTGACTAAACTGCAGAAGCGGCCGACATTAAACTGCCTGATGGTGTTTTAGAAAGTGCCTTGAGAAGCTCTGTGTGTGCTTGACATCTCACCAAAATGAAAATTGTTCAAGCTGCTGGAACAGAAAATCTAGACAATATAGTGCAAAACTGGAAAATGAGATACACTAACGTCGTCGCCTATTTAATGAATTCGTCACTACCCTTATGAGAGTGCTCGGGTTAGTTGTGAAGGTATGTGCATCTGCAATTTCCTGTAAGTTCCATTAATTCAGAGTAGGGTTGTGATAGAAGTTTACGGCTTTCCCAGTTCAAGATATCTCGATATCATTTTCGCGTGTCTCGATGACAACTAAAGATGTTCCAAGAGGATTAGCTGAGTTTAAATAGCGAACATGGCCGTACGATTAATGTGCACATGGGCAGGTTGATAGATACAGGGAATAGATGGGTGCTACAGACTGAAAGAACGCGGTCCCACCAAGTGCAGAGAGCAAACAAAATTAGCTTACTTGGACATAATTACATGGGGTATCTTAAATTGACATCGAGACACGGGAAACTGTTATCTGGAAATCTTAAACGGGGAAAGGTGTAGAGCAACCAACTCATCCGGCAAATTCTTCAACAAAGAAAACCTTTGCGTTAATTCTTCCGGTTACCAGTTGTAGATGGAATATTGGTAACTTAAAGGCTAGGCCGTTTCCTGGTGAGAGTGATCATTCTGTGTTTCCAAGCATGTGCAGATTAAGGGATGTTCCTAAGAAAATTTATTCATGACTCCGGTTGATTGAACACGTCACCGTTTTTGGAAGCTGTGCGCAATAGTTTGTAGATTCCTGAGGAGGTAAACGCTTTATTTGAGGACAAATGGGAAATCAACAAAGATGGTGTCCTACGAAGCTGGAACGATCTTTGCGGGGAAGGAATATGGCGCAGGTGGATGAGTAGACTACACTACTCATGCAGTGTCAGGCAGATGGTTGTGTTAGGGTATCTAAGTAATCCAAAGAAACTGCAATAAACAATGGAGGACAGTCTGTCAAGAAATGGAGTTTCGCCCACAGGAACACGCCTTGGACAACTACATCGCTCAGAGTGGCTCTCATCGCACATCCCATGACGTTGGAACAGCTTGCCGAGGTAACTCGACAATTACTGGCAGACAAGTCCCCGACAGTTAGCGAGTTGAAGACGAGTGAACCAAGTGAAGTGAATGACCTGCGAAACGCAGTGGAAAAGTTGACTTAGGAAGTGGCGGCATTGAAGGTGAGAAGGGAGGAGAACCGTGGCGACGTCTATTACAGATGCGGAAGACGTGGTCACTGGCGAAGAGTTTGCCCATTTGACAAGAAAAATCCATACCTAAATAAACGTCTGTCTGATTGTTTTTTGTCTGGGAAAGGAGATTCGGTATTAGGGGCGGTTGATAAGATGGCAATTCAGGCTAGGTTAGAAATCAATGGTAGCTAGCAGTGTTGTTTGATTGACACTGGGTCTACGATTTCATTGACTGGGCCGAGGCCAGGAAAGGTTGTTCAGCCGTGTACGGTGTTCGAACAGTCGGTGGGTTTACACTAAGAGTTACGGGCGTGGCGGAGTATGATGTCGGAATCGATGGTCCCGTAGTCAAGCAGTCGTTCGTAATTTCCCCCGACGTACGTCAGACTATATTAGGAGTGGATTTTCTTGACCGCGCTGAGGCTGTGATTGATCTGAAGCATGGTAAACTCGTAACGAAGTATGGAGTGGTTCCACTAGCGAGAAAACACAAGCCTCAGCTTGGACAAGTTGAAGAGAACGCACCCGGAGCAATACCGACCTGTGACAATCGGTTGCTGAATGAAGTGATACGCAAATTCCGAAAGTTGTTCACTACGGATCAAAACCCATATGGCTATTGTGACTGGATAGAATATGAGATCTCTATCAAGCCAGACCAGTTTCGACCATTCGGGTCCAGAAGCACTCAGGTTCACCTGCAGCCAGAAGTGGAGCGACAAGTGAAAGGCATACTGAAGGAGGATATCATTCAGGAGGCTGATAGCCCGTTCAATTCTCTCGTTCTGTTGGTGAGGAAGCCCAATGGGAAATTTCGATTTTGTGCGACTTCAGAAGACTCAACGAGATCACAGGTAATAAGGTCGTAGCAGTCCCAGCCGTGGCAGAAATTTTTGATAAGCTACAGAACGTCAAGACATTTATAGTGTAAGACTTGCGGTCTGGGTATTGGCAGGTTCTAATCAAGCAATCGGACCGAGATATGACAGCATTCACAGTGGGAGCAAAGCACTATCGCTTCAAACGTATGCCGTTCGGACTGTCAGGCGTCCCTTTCATGTTCAGACGTCTGATGTTGAAGGTGCTGGAAGAACTTAACTAAACTGTTGTCTACGGAAACGATATCGTCATCTACAGCGCGAATGAGACGGAGCATAGCGAACACGTTTCAGCTGCGTTGCAGAAGATTGAACAAGCCGGCCTACGGATCAACAGTCCAAAGTCTCAACTGGCGAAGCGAACGGAAGCACTACTCGGTCACAAGGTCGGTCAGGGTGCAGTACAACCAATTCCCGAGAAACTGCTTATGATCAAGGCCATTCCGGTGCCAACATCGAAGAGAACGTTGAGACAGTTTCTCGGTCGCGTCGGGTTCTACAGCCGTTTCATCAAAAACTTCAATGAACTCGCCAGCCCATTATACGAAATTGTAAAGAAAAATTGTCGATTTTACTGGACACATAAGGCCAACCAAGCGTTCGTCAAGATCCAACAATTGATGAAGGAGGGACAGTTGACCCTGAAGTTGCCAGTGACTGGACAGAGCTTCGTTGTTGCGACGGATGCGAGCGATGTGGGAATCGGAGCTGTAGTGAAGCAGGAAGACGGTATTGTGGAATATGCCAGTCGAGTATTAACTCTTGCTGAACGAACTTACTCAACGACAGAGGAGGAGTGTTTGGCGATCGTGTGGGCGTTGGAAAAATGGAGGCCTTATTTGCTAGGCCGACGTTTCCATGTAGAGACAGATCACAAACCTTTGGAGTGGATTAAATCGGCGAAGGATCCCCGAAGGAAACTGGCTCGTTGGGCATTGCGATTACAGAAGTACGACTTCACAATTCGCCATGTAGTTGGAAGAGAGAACTATGTTCTCGATCTGCTTTCCCGAACACAGCACATGGATGAAGTTCACAAAGACATGGTAGGAGTTAGTAGTATTGAACTGGAGAGTGATCCCGGAAATTTGCAAACGGTACAGAGGATGGATACACCAATCCGGGCAGTGATTGACCACCTTCTATCGGGAGAACAACCACCAGAGAATGAGGAGACTCCGGAGGTAAAAGCACTCAGAATGCAGTGGTCAAACCTGCGATTGGATATTGCCGGAATGTTAATGTGCCAACTGCGAGATGGAATTAGCTTACCTGTTATGCCGACGGGGTTGAGAGCGACAGTTGTGAAGAAATGTCATCAGCTGGCTCCTACGTGTTGTTACCGAATTTACGAAATGCTGAAGCAAAAGACATACTAGTCGGGGATGAAAAGGGATATCAACACTTATGTGCCGGCATGCGAGCATTGTTAGGTGCTGAAGAGCACTAACCATCCCAGTCAGTATCCTACACAACCAATTCCGGTCAGTGAGATTGTGGAATTATGGTCGCTGGACGTGATGGATCCTTTCCCAGTAACCACTTCTAGAAGTCAGTACATCATAGTCATGACTGAACATTTCACAAAATGAATCGAAGCAACAGCTATACCCGATCAGCGTGCAAGCACTGTATGCAGGGCTGTGATAGAATTCATCGTTGCAGATCATGGAATACCACGAAGCATATTGACTGATCAAGGTTCGTGCTTCGAAAGTGAAGAGTTTCGGAACTGTTTGGAGCGCTCGGGAATCAAGAGAGTATTACTAATAAGTAGTTGGCAGATTTATGAATTTAGATGAGACCCAACTGTGAAAAGTCAGGGCTTAGGCTGGATTCGAACCAGCGACAGAAACACCATGCCTCAACGCGGCAAGCGCTCTACCAGCTGATCTATCAGCTGAGCTACACCACGTGGGTGGGTAACTAGGTCCAAACGTGAAGTTTCCGAGCTTCTGGCCTGGCTTCGTAGCTCAGCTGGTAGAGCGCTTGCCGCGTTGAGGCATGGTGTTTCTGTCGCTGGTTCGAATCCAGCCTAAGCCCTGACTTTTCACAGTTAGGTCTCATCTAAATTCATAAATCTGCCAACTACTTATTAGTAAAACCACATATGTTGTTTTTAAACAAGACTAAAGATGTTTATTCTTCTGAAACCTTCCATGATTTTTAGGCCGTTGCTTGTTAAGATTACCATAGAATTACACTTCAGGAGATACACTTTTAGATTAATTGCGGATGTTCCTTCTAATCTTAATAACAACGTAGCGTTTTAAACTACTTATATCAGAGTAGTAGACTGATACATTTACAAAATCCTAGGAATTGGAAGCAACTGTAAACGAACTATAAACGACCGGGCTGTCACGTGCCCAAACAGGCGGTGGTGGTTCCGCCCCAGTGCTTTTCCAACACAGATCCCCCTAAGAAAAAAACACGACGGCTCAGGAAACGTTTCAACTATGTACAAGCCTTTACAGTGAAGTAACAAACTTCCCAGAACGGAGTTATTTTTATGGTACAAACAGCACGATGGCCAGGTTAATCCGAATTCTGCTTGTTTACCTACTGACCTCAAGTCTACACCTGGCTAATAAACCTTGTTTAAGATTTATCAATGAATAGTTCTGCTCCAGAACCATATTATTATTCCCAGCCTTGTTATCTATATACATAAAATAGTGATCGTGAGACTGTTGAGCTGGTCGGTTGTTCCTGGGTTCAAATCTTGATTACTTGGCTTCATTCTAAACTTGATGCAGCCTGACAGTAATCCAAACCACATGGTAGAAGAAAATGACGGTTGTAATTCTAAAATGGTTTTAGTCCAGGCGACATGTAGGTAACATTATTGTTTATCTAGACATGTGATCCTCTATCATTGCACCACAACTGCTTAGTTGTCATAGTAGAAAACAGGCTAAACTCGTTGGAGAATATACTCATTATAAAAGCATCTGTAGTATTTTGAGAGCAATTTTAATAGGACCTCGGCAACAGATATCACTTCAGCCCTAGTTCCACGGTTATGACAAATTGACGGTATCTTGTGCACGACGTTACACGCGTGTTCATCGATTTTGCAATTACCCAATACTAGACCCTTATCTTTTCCTTTCGTTTTAAGATGCGAAATACCACAAATTCAGTAACAAACATGACCTTTTCATAAATCAATTTTTCCCTGAAACTGCATGTATTACACATGTAAGGAGTACGTTGTCAAGGAACAGTGCACTACAAACGTAGTTGTGAATTAGTTCATGTGTTACAACACGAGCACTTATCATCTAACGAATCACGATTTAATTGCAAAGTACGTTTGGTTTTATTGAAGTACTATTTTAGTAAGTGACTTCAATCGCCGGTAGGCAAGAAGTGACCTGTAAACATAATCTAAATGGTTCGTCACCGATATACTCGATGCCAGCCCTCGAACTGACAATGTACGACCGGTTTCATCCTCGTTTGTATTCGTTTGGTAGAAGGAATCCGCGAAGGGTTGCCAGTTGGATCCCTTATTCAGGCTATCATCTGATGCTTCAGACCAAGAAAACAGTCAATCTTGCAGTGTCTGTTTGTGGTTGAGTAGCACGAAATATTATGTTCACCATTCAGAACCCTCGTGTCTGTAGCCAGTGTGAACTGGAAAACTGAGGTGGGCTGTGTTCATCCATATATCTTGTAACTTACTAATCGCATAAGAACGCCCACGTCGAAAGCGATACCTGTGGAGCTCGCCACAGACAGCCAATGATAATCCATAATCACCATACAGCCCCGTGTGTGCATAGACTCTAGGCTCAGGTAGTTTGTCCGCCTTGGACGTGATGACAATTCTCCTCTCATGTAAAGCCCACCGACTGACCGTTTCTAATGCCGTTACAACTCACTGGTCATACACGTGCTAACGTTTTGTGTTCGTGTCTGAAACCAGGAAACAAAACGTTACCATCTCGCGAAATTTGTCTTTTTTCATCATTGAACAGCATAGGCGCTGTGACTCGTCACGCAAAGAGTTGCCAGCTGAATCCTCATTTATATTAGATCTGAGTGATGCGTACAAACAAAGAGGAAATCGGACAGTTGATAACAATTTGAGGATAAACATTGTGCATTTAATGCTATTATTTGATGAATGTCGAAAAGAAAATCACTAACTTACATGCCCACAAAAGCATCCTTGCGCAGTACTGTTCCATAACAGAGCAATCATGCTATCTATTCAACGAAGTATACGCGACCTGTCATGAAGCTGCCATCTAGATGAGCATGAAAAACTTCAAAGATGATCCAGGTTCAACGTTGCACAGATCAATGCGAATCCACAAAGCTTTCTGCACATTATATGCATAAAGAATGAGACAGTCTAATCTGACAATCAGCATGCAATGTCTAACAAACCAATGACTACAACCTGGTTACGAACTACAGTTAGCTTAAGTATTAATTACTGTTAAAACTCTATCACGATATATCCACATGTCGTAAGTTGAAACTGCAATTCTTGAAAGTTGGTAACTAATCCGACTTCCCGTAAACAGGTATGCATCAAGAGAGAAATGTACTTATGAAACAAATTGAACACTATTAACAAATCACTGTTGTCAGATGTTTAGCTATCCTGTTAATTTCTTTAAAGTTGAGAAGTTGGCAGAATGAGAATCAGCACGCTCATCCTCTCTTCCTGTCCCTAACAGCACACCTCTGATATTGGTCTTATGTTAGAAACCACCAGACAATCGCACTTAATCGATCAAACACATCTGCTGACTGTAACTTAGCATCGTATACAGTTTCTTTGAAGTGGACATTTATTATATGTCATCCGTGAGGACCACGAATTGCTGCCAAATTGAACTGGGCACTGAGTGGTACAACTTGTGGTGAAAGGTATCTCCTATAAACTTGCTTCAAGCACGGTGCGTCGACAAGTTTAAAACAGTACTGAATTGTGGACTTTGAAAAATTTCGTGGTATGAATCTTTCATCTTGTACTGTCCTTCCCCTTGGAGGCCATGACTTGTCTTCTAGACCTTTTCTTCCTTCCAACATTGCCGTCTTTCCAGCAGGGTGAGGGACCGACGCATGTTTGTCAACGGAGACTTAGTAACGATACCTTACTGTCCTGTTCGTACTGCCACATTGATAGGTGCGTGCCGTGTGCACAGTACATTTATGGGTCCACAGCACAGGCTATGTGAAATGTAGCGCTTGATGCATACATTTAATAATGCTGGCGTTCAAATTCACTATCAAATTTATATTACTGATTAAATGGAAGTAGTTTGTTTTGTTTGTGAGAACGTAAAGAAAGGTATTTTCGACCGCAGAGTGAGCTACTTCGATCGTCAGTGGCGATTAATTTTGACGTATTCATGATCGAAGGAAAGAGATAGAAAGTGATACACATTAGCACTCTTCAAGCGTCATTCAGTTGAAAGCGTTAACATCGTCTGGTCTCGCGTCTGCGGAAGATTTCGTAAGAAGGTATGATCAGATTTAGATCAATATTACTTCCGCTAAGGACGAGGAAAACATTCCGTAAATGTTACTTCGAGAAGTGGCTACGATGCATGTCCCAGAATGGAGTAATAGGGCGCATTGTTTCAAGCAGCCTTGAAAGTGGCATTGCACAAAAGTTGATAAACACAGCAAAACTGATTTGTACAAGTAACACAATCCGAAATTCAAGGCGATTCTCTGTGCGAATGACTACGCAACTAAATTCATTGACAGATATGAAAACGTCTTCCTACCCTTGATGTTTGATTGGTAGGCGACGGCAAACCCGGTAACTGATGTGGCTAACAACACTAATTCTGTCAGAAGAGGATGGTACCAGTCTATTGGAAAGACAACATGTCCACTGACCTTAGTAAAATCCAGGTCCACTTCCCTGGATGTTTCTGGTACTCAGATTGTACTATTTGAAATTCACCAGCATGAATTAATGAATGTTGCCTCGTTCGGTTACTCTTCTTGGCAACAAAGAACATGGATTTGCTCATCCTGGCCTACTTTGTTGACCGTATTTGACATACAGGCAATGGAAGGACCTGGTGCAATTTCTATAATGCTTCTGACACAACGTCGCTAAATGTATGGTGTAGTGCGTTGGAGATAGCCAACTTGATTTTATTACTCAAACCTGTGATTTCCAAACAGTTAGCTCAAAGTTAGTATGATATCCCGGTTGTAGCTGTGGTGTCTGTCACCTACGAAGATCTGAAAGTAATTTAACCATTCACATGGCTGAGTGTATTCCTAAATGGCTAACTGAACAAATTTCCGGGCAACAAATGAAAACTTTAGCCCTTGACTAATTTTCCGTATCATCGGTCGCTCGTCACTTAACTGAAAGCGGACAAATCATGAGGTTGTTCAAGTGTTTCAGAGTTTTATTACAGAATCAAAGTTCACATTAGTTGTAGATGGTCAGAGCTCTGATAATCACACGTTTAGGACCGGGCCTATATATACAAAACTAACTTAGTCTAATGTTGAAGTTGTCTTGGTCTTGATTGATGTTGATCACACGATGTAGCACTTCGGTTCCCTCTGTTGTGCTCACTCAACATAACTCATTTAGTTTGTTGTACGTTGCAGAATACATGTTTGTGGCTGATGATAGTGAAAGAAATAATATTATTCCACAGTGTGATTTGTGTTTCTACATGGATGAATCCAACTGATTGTTTCAAGTTTCTTAAAAAAAGCTTCCTCATTTTGAAATGTAGAATGGCTGTTGAACATGGCAATCTCAACTGCCACTGATCTATTATGATTAGCACTGCTTGTCTAAAATGAAACAATTTTCTGTCTTTAGTTTCAATAAAAGTGTGTTTAATTCAACAGAGTTGCACTTCATGTCAAGTGACACAGCTGGAATTCCGCTACTTTGAAAAAAACACTATTCATAACTGATGAGGGATTCAGATAGTTTTCAGTTGGCTCTTTTCATAAGGAGTACTCGATATTTTTTCTGATCTCATTAGGACATATAAGTAGTATGCATCCTTGCTACAACCAGGATATCACTACTGATGAGCTATTTAAAAAAGAAGCTCTGAGTCTAGCTCTCTACCGAATGAGATTGACAGAAAGGTTTTTATGAAACCAAATGTTGTGATCAACATTAACTAAACCTCCTGCTAGGCACCGTTACCCAAAACGTACATCAACGAGTTTAATGAATTCTGCAAGCTGTGCTTCAATAAGAAATTCTTTTTCGTAAAGTTATCGACTGAGGTCAACAGAATTTTATACATCTCTTCACTGGACATTCGGTCAAACTAAGCATAGCATTCAGGCGGCTGTGGCAGAAAGCTTTAATACGACTATGTGGAAACCTTGGTAATCAGAATGTAAGCAAGGAACAAAGTGATTGGAGAGTTAACAAACATTATATCAGTCGATAACCGCATGTGCAAGATTTCACCGTCAGGTTTAAAGTACAGAACCCATCAAACTTTCTGATAAGTGATCAGAGGTTTGACTGGTACACGCTGGACACCACTCACAGATTATTGCAGCTTCCGTATTCACCTAGATATGTAAGGCTCTGAATTAAAGTGTTGGGGTAGTTTTTTTCTTTTGGCAAGGCTATTATACTGTAACATCGTATCCGTCAAATGAAGGAATGTTTACAATTCCGTACTAAGGCCTACTGCGACCGACAGAAGAAAACTGATACCCAGTACTTCCGAACCGTAAACAGAACGGATATGGGAAAATATATTGTGCGTTTTGCAAATGGTCATTATTAAGTAAATCCTCGGTGGCCTATCTACACACCACATGTTAAACATGCAAACACTTGCCACTTGTTGACTACCTCATTTTAGGCTTGTAAATTGCGAATTTTCTGATTTAAATCGTTTGATAAAGGCTCTTCGAGGAGATCGAAACGTTTGGAAACTACTGACTCCCTTGTGTCTTAACCGAGAATTTACTTTAAACTAATTTGTTATCACACCTGAGAAACATTGCTGGTTTTTTTTATCACGTCTTGTAGAAAAGCATATAAACCTCAATACTGTCTAACGGATGTCGAATAGTTGAGGCCATTTAAAAGCTAATCTTATATGTTTCTTACAACAAAATGTTGTGAATTAAACAAATTAGAAGGTGAGCAAATATCGGAAGGTTATAGGGGTTGTGACAACGACCATATTTCAACGAGGTGATCAGAAAGTACGACTAATCTAGTTAACACGCTTATTCATCTGTTAGTTGATGACTAGTTTAGAAAGTACGAGGCAATATGTTTCAGAATGCGGACGCACTTGATTTTTTACAGGATGAAGTCGATCAGCCTGTCATGATTCTCCTGCTGATTGAATTCAGCCTATGAGAAAAGGATATGCAGCTGCTAAGCAAAGTAACTCGTACGACTTGCCGCAACCTTCTTGACCATGACACAGTGGCATTATAGAAGTATGTTTAGTTTACCATTTTGCAACTTACTGGCAGGTCGTTGTTCCCATTCCTCAGCCTACCTGATGCCAATGAGGTCTGATAGGGTCGAAACAGGTCCTTGCTACCTCGATGGTGAACACTAGGATTAAACACCTGCAACGGTAATTCGTGTTTTCCATGGGGAAGACACGCACAGATTGTACAGCTTGAGTGATAAAACAACCAAACAGAAATATAAACAGAATACGAGACGATGACGACTGAAATGTGATATGTTAGACCTGGTTAAAACTGCCATCTTTCAACCGAGTAATGAGGTAAACTAGCAGAAATGGGGAAAAAATATGATCTCAACGTCGGCTAGTTAACTAACACTTCCTAGTCAGGTTTAATTAAGCTAACACTTAATAACAGCTGAATGTTACTCATACCCGACACACCATAATTTAATTTAATCTAACTAATATTCCCTCAGTTATAATCGTAGAGCACTCAGACACACAAACACACACAAACAAAATGACCACTGGTAACCGAATGAACTTGGTAAACAAATGTGTGTGTCTGTTTCATACTGTCACTAAAGTTGGGGACAAGCAAATTTCTGATTGTCGAACGTTACGAAGTTTGACTCGGTGAAGCACCACATAAGAGTAAACTAGGCACCCAGCATTGTACCTATTCACATCAAGTAGGTGGTAGATCAATTAAAGTCGTAGTTATTGATTAGTTTTTTCTATCATCTGAAACGACCAATTAACAGAAGATTAGGCCATTCAGATAGAAATGTGCCAACGTCTCGGTAAAACAGATAGGATGTTAGGGAAGAGTCGAAATTAACGTTCATAACCAAATGAACAAGGTTAAAAAATGAATGATTATGATATACGGTTGCCGAGTTATAAATAAACATTGTTTCATCGTCATTATAGCAACCTCCATAGTCTAATTGTTGGTAATCAGGATAGAATGTCGTGACGGAAGCCGAAAAGCCTCCAATTCAGACAAATCTGATAAACCGTAACAGAATGTCGCGGGTTGCCTATTGGGTTAATCCCTATTCAAATTTGGTGAGAATCAACTATTCTCTTAAGAGTCGTTTCATTTTAACCTGATGTTGCCGTCTTTGTAAGTTCAGTATGATAGTAAGTAAACGTATGCCGTTCCGGACGCGAACTTAACGATTTGTATGCAGTTAACTTTTAGTAATGTGTGCCCACATTGATAATTACAGTGAAGGAATAAACCAGGTTTAGACAAACTATCGAAATGTGGAATGATGGATTAACGACACAAGTCCAAGGTCAATAGAATGATATTAATATGATGATTACGATCGTTCTGTTCGTACTGGTCCTAAAAGATTAATTTACAACAAAAGAAGGATTGGCAGCAGAATTCTACAACTAGTTTTTTTAAACATGGGATAAAACTATACAAATGTTGACAGTTTTGTGATCGCTTGGTAAGTAACTGAATAATGTCGGTCCATAGTACAATTACCCTAGGAATCATTTCCATTAAAACGCTGTGGAAAACACGTCGTTAAATAAGTAGGAGTTACAGCATTGTCTACGGCACGGAAAACAGTGGACCGGACCAGTTCGACCAGATGAATTTTGGTTCACTTTGAAATGTTCCCACAGAAAACTCAAACGGTAGATAACAGATGGCGAAATGTATATTTTACTTTTCACTCAGACGTGCGGGAGTCTGTATGTAAAACCGGAAAAACAAGTTAGTGAATCTGGATCATACTGTCACAGATGAAGACTTATATTGAATTTTCAACAATGTTTTGGTGCAGGCCTGGAAAAATGTATGCCGTCTCTGCATCGAATGAGAACATAGCCTCAGGGATATGTACCATTCTCCTTGGCCGCGGAGACCACTAGATATGAACTCCAATGGGTTCGTAAAAGACGAAATGAAATATAGGTCGGTCAGTTTGGATTGTTGACCAAGTTAGCTCTATAAAATCAAACACTGATCTTTTTTTAGTGGAAGTATCCAGAATGAATTTTTAGAATGGTAGCGTACGCAGCAGGAAAACAAGGTAATGAATGTAAACTGTCATACAGATTGAACATCGCCCACAATTGATTGCAGCTGTCGCATTCCCATAGACTTTCCAATCGGCCCGTTTCGAAAACAAGCACTAGGCTCGAGTTTCGCTCTCATCAGAGCTCGTCAGTAGTGCATATCCTTCTCACTGCTGGGAATAGAACTCCGGACACGCTTTTCATGAGGTAAACGTGTTGACCACTGCGCCATTGACCTCACATTCGGCACGACCGAATAATCATATGCGAACGCTCCACAATTTTCGCTTGTGAGTAATTATCAAGTTGCCCGATCTCCTCGAGAGGAAACACATTAACTGTCCTGTTAACTCCAATCGATTACCCCTCGACTAGGACTTCACTCCAAGTTGAAATCACGGAAATCATTAAATGTAGAGCGATATTTTGATTACCGATCAGAGCGAAACTCGAGTCTAGTGCTTCTTTCCGACAGGGGCGGATTGGAAAGTTTATGGGAATGCAACAGCTGTGATCAATTGTGGGCGGTGTTCAGTCGATATGGCAACCAAAAATCCCGACTACTCATCAGTAATGTAAACTGTAGCAACCGATCTCTCCAGTTGACTATGATGGCTGCTGTAGTTCTATTTTGCGCTCCTACCGCGGGCCTGAAACATGGGGAAAAAAACAGTAAATCGGAGTGATACATGTGAATCGTTTGGGTGGACGAAGTTTTTGACTCGGATGTACACTATATCATCGCTTTGGTTTGCTGTTACTGCAAATAAACAGACATACAGAGGTCACAGTAATCAACGTCAACTAAAAGAAGTATTTCGTTTTGCGGGGGACCTTCGTTAACCTAATTTCTGATTACTGATTATGAGTAGCTAAAGTTTCTATCTGATATAAATTGAGAATCACTAACATTAGTCTGCAGCTTTTACGTTCAGCTTGATTTTAAACCGGCTGCTTTGGAGAAGAAACGTTGGTCTCGAATTTCGTTCTTGTCAATTTGTCAGTAGTGCCGTGACCAAGATGCGAAGTTTGTTTCTTATGCACGTTCGCCTATCACATTGGCTACCGCGCAAATGACCTCGAATCAACCGCCATCTAACCTCCATATCTAAGTATTCGCTGATGAGTGTTGTGTCCAGCTTGGTTTGTGCGACGGGCCCGCTTGCGTGACTCACCAGGCGTGGTGCGCCAGTACGCCCGTAACCTTGCCCTTACTGTGTTTGACTGGATTGGGTCATGTGACCTTCGTGATTGGATAAGTGAGCTGTGGCGTGTTGACGCTTGTGTTACCATGGTACAGTCTACCGCCTTACCGTGCGGTCGTGCCTGCAATCCCTACCGCACACGTGCCTTGTTACACTACAGCGCTGTTGCTTAACCGTACCTGCCCTCCACATTCATGATGTGGCTAGGTATTGTGCACGTTGCGGTAAAATAAACGAGCTACTTTACTAACAATCTTTCGGACCTATGCGATGTTAGCAGCGAGTGATGTTCAGGTTGCTGGATCGTCTCGAGAGGAAACAGTAATAGGTCTACCACGGCTGATATTCCTAAACTGTAACTAACTACCGACTTTTTTAAACTTCTAAACCGTCCAACGCAAATTTAGGCGTACATAGACACACTCAGCAATCGCTGATTTATATATATTTTTCAAGAGCTTTATGAATCCCAACTACAGTCAAGTATCTCGCAATCGGGATTCCGAAGTCAAATAGAAATGACAGACTGAGAAACAGTTGTTTTCGACCAATAGGCCTACCTAAACTGGCTGACTGAAAGATGTATGGGAATGGGATGGATGCGATAAGCTTTGAGTGATGCACAAATTGTGTTCACCAAAGTCCCCCTGATATTACTAATTTAATCGTTCGACATTTCCACTCTGTTGAAGGACACAGCAGACCAGCTCACGTATTAGGAGCCATTCGTAAACACTATCAGCGCTATAAAAGAAATCACAAAATGCATCAATTGCGCAAAACAATATGCAGTACCATGTGGTCAGCCGATTCACCTCTGCCTGAAGCTATGGCAGAGGCAAGCTGGTTTCCTTTCGAGCAGATGGGGATGGACTACTTCAGACCCATCTCAGTGAAGCGGGGAAGGAGCACAGGTAAACAATGTGTTCGCTTACATACATGTTTGAAGACTGGCGTTATGCACCTTGAAGTGGCTCATTAGCTCTTCACAGATGCCTTTATCATGGCGCCTATCCGATTTGATGATAGGTGCGACCGTCCAACCGAGTTATATGGCGATGATGGAACCAAGTTCGTTAGTCCATTCCTTGGACTGCGTGACTCAGTACAAAAATAGGACAACGACCAAGTGCTTGCTCACGGAACATAATGGCACTTTAACCCCCCTTTTGTAGCCATAAGGGAAGTGTTTGGGAACGTATAATTCCTTCTGTCAGAAAGGTTTCGGACAATGTATGTGAAGATTGTGCGTGTGCTCAATAACCGGCCTCATGTTTCACCTACGCCTGACAGTCAGGACGAACGACCATTGACTCCCAATAGTTTGTTTGTGATTCGTGGCACAGGTTTAGAATTGCCAGCTGAGAGCTAGACGAGGTGTTGGAGACCAGTGAACCAAGTAGCCACATCATTTAGGCGAGGATGGCTTAAGAGGTACCTGCCCATACTCGAATTATGACAACTATGGTTAGTACCGGGGGAAAAATTATTCGACCAGGAGACTTGGTTCTTTTTTGTTGCAGAAAACGGTGCGGTGACACCGGCCTCTTGACGTTATTGTAGAATGTGAACCGAGCAAAGTCTGGTTAATTCGGACGAGGTCCGTAAAAACGGCAAAGTAAATATTGCGAAAAGACCCAAAACGAATTTGTCGTTTGAAGGGAGTCGAACAGAAGAGCCTTAGTTCCGCAGAAAGTGTAGGGAGGCAGTCATAGAAGACCGATTTTACCCAGTTACACTCTCTGACATATCGGATGCTTGAGAGGTACATTCAGTGAGATCAGAAGACAACGGTCTCACCAGAGTGTACTTTGGAGGTGTGCCTCTTCGAACTCCCTTGTGCGTTTGTTTAGCATCTGTGGGCGTCTTAGGTAGGGTTAGAGGAGAACCGGAATTCGAATTGTGACATATTTCGTCGATTGGCACCTGTGTGGAATTTCGGCTGCCAGCTTAGGACATTTTTGGAGGTCAAAATTCCCTCCGATTAACCCTGTCGCACCATTTACTGCAAGTGTTAAGGCTGGCGATTTCAAATTCAATCATGTTATTAGACGAGAACAATTCGAACGTGTGGGAAAGCTGTAGGCATATCAGTTACATAATACACTGCTTGCGACATGGTAACCACTTACATGTATCAAAAGGGAAAGTGGAAATATAGTACAGTGCGCCACTTTTTATGCTGTTATCTATTATACCTGCGAGATGTAGATGTAGACCTAGACTGAATGTTACGCAACACGGCGGGTTTCATGCGTTTGTGTGTAACTTGGATGCTTATTAATGATTTGTATCCATAGGTGATGTACGGAGTGGATAACTGGAATACTCAGGTTGGGGTCGCGTAACTAAATTGTGATAGATTTTGCGATTGTCAGAAGGAGCCTACGAGCTATCTTTCGTCAATCAACGGAGCACATTTTTGGAGATTAACGTTTCCTTCGACTGGTCTTATCGCACTATTTTCCATGACCCTGTCTGTCTAGGCGCTTGTTATTGTTATTCTCACAACCCGCGTTCAAAAGTGCTAATTTCTTCAGTCCTCAGTCATTGAATCTCACTCACCTGCCCGCACACCCATTGCTGTCTGTCAGTCGCACCCTCCCCAATCCTGTGAATATGGCCTTCCACCGTGGAACTGTCAACAACTAATCGGTCTGCCCGAATGCCGGATATTTAGACACGTAAGATCGACCCGGTCACATGTCGTCGTTGCCTGCTGGTTGCCTTTGTTTGCATTTGTGTTTTTTGGACCCTTGACTACCTATCGCGGCCAAACATTGTATCTTATCCCGAGAACGTGAACTAACTCAGGTTTGTTTCTGTACTTGATCATATTGTTTATATTAATAGTATCACGTTTCCAGCGTCTTGATTTGGCTCTGATATTTGGCGTTGTTTGTTATACAAGCGTCACTGAACGTTCGTCTGAATTACGTACAAACAACGTCAACTATATATAAAAATGCGAATGATTCGGTAACATCTCTGAAGCGGTCGGTGTGGATTAGGTGTACGACAATGGCGTTAATGAAAAATTTTGGTGAACTGTTTCAATTCGAACAGGGGGATATTTCACAAACTTTTTCTGGCAGCTCTATGGTCATACTACCAACATAGTATGAGGTATACTGGTACCACGAAAGCGAATATAGAAGAGCTGGTCTAATGTGGATTAGTAATTTACGGATCAGCCTCGATCTTAACACCGACAGTGTGGTTAACGAGTTCCGTAATTTTGCCGCCGGAAGGGTACATCTGAGCGATATGTAGATGCGGCGGTTAAATGGATGTGTTACAATATCCCTTTTAACCGGAGGTTGTATAAAAGCTGCCTTCTTTTAAGCTATGGGCAGTACCTCTTCAGGGATATTGGCATTCAGTTTCAAGTTGAAGAATCTTCCCCAATGACAGTTTGTTTCCGTTGGTTCTGAACCGTTTTAAATTCCGAACAATGCTATATTGTTCCAGGTGTCAAAGTTTGAGCTAGACCAAGTTTTCGTTTAGTGGGTACAGGACTGGTGAACCATTTTGTCAATCTGCACAAAACGTTATTAATGTGTAAAAACAGCCTCCACATTTTGATGGACCTTTTAACCAAAACCTTTTGAAAGAAAACACGAATTCGCTGTTGTCGAAACAACCCAGTATTTCACATCCTTATCACGACTGGAATTCTGATTCTGATTTAAGTTCTCAAAAAGTGATTTTGTTGACCACTCTGCTGCCAACATCACTTTAGGTGTGGCCAAATTATCATATCTGAACGTTCCTTGGCTTTTTTGTAAACGAAGCTCGGACCACGTAAAAAGATGTATGTTTAAGCTACTGGTATTAATAGTGTTATTCGTGATGAACAAGGCTTACCTCCTTTTTGTACCGGTTAACATTAATATCATATTGCTCCCGGGCTAGCGCTCTTGATGAGTAATAATGGTTGTGTAGCTGGCCAAATAATGATAATCCTGAGATGAGAATGAGAGTTCAGGAACTGATTATTATTCAACCAAACAGTTTTCACGCGACCTAATTTGTGAGTTACGTAGCTAAACCATTGTGGTGTTCAATGATATGTCAGGATTAAAAGTAAGCATCCAGTTAGCCGGCATAGCATTTAAGGCGTATGGGTTAATAACTGAAAGTCTTGATTGGCTAGCTGAAGAGCCATTACTGTCGTCCGACCACGTATATTAATATGCTCATAGTATGATTCGTTTGGTCTCGTGAAGAAAGAAAGAGTACTCACAACAATAGCTGTAATTTATTTTACTGAGGATGATTAGTACTGACAAGTAGTGTGGAAGGTCTGAGAATTTCCCAACTAATCTGAAAGTCGGCTCGATTCCAACCAGTGACAGAAACACAGTGCGCCCAGACACGGCTGTTGCTCTGCCAGCTGGGATAAGATGAGTATTTTCATTCGCTCACTGTTGGGTGTTTAATATATGTGTCCTGACAGCTGAGCACGGTCACCGTTCTTATCGACACACTGTGGACCAGTTTAGCGTGACACATGGCGCAGATTTCCAGACTGTTTGAGTTAAAAAGTGTTGGCTGTATAGTGACATTCACTTTTTCCAGCTTCCCGTGTATCGTCTAATCATCTACTTGCAATCCTGAGGACCACCTCTTCCCAGCTGCCGAAACGTTTTTTTAAGTTACTGAGGTTTCCTGTTTCTTTTCTGCTGTTTAACCCGCAGGAACAGTATTCGCCTATAATCAACTGATTCGGGCCGATTTTGTATCAGCTTTCAGCAGTGAATCAGTGCGACGGAGTTTTGGTTTACTGATACTCTGATTTGAAGTGATCGGGGACGACAGAAACATGAACGGTAACGTTTCATTCTGTCAACCATCCAATCACCACAACCATCTCAGATGGCTAACAACAGGTCTAGTCATGTAATGACGACTTTATCATAGAACCAACCAACGCTGGTAACGACAGGAACACCCATCATCCTTATTTGGAAAAGATTACATCGGTTTCATTAAAGTATGCTACTGTAATTTGCAATCGAAACGAATAAGCACGCACAGGTTGAATATGAATTGTGTAACAAGACGTGCTGCTGGGTTGTTGGCACCGTCTTCGTTTTTGTTTGTGTCAATCGTGTGCATGGTTTACTGGGCTTTTGGCTCATGACTGTTTTACGGGACTGCTGCTAGAATCTGTACTTCAGAAGAACGCTGTCCTCCGGTGTCTCCACGTTGCCCGAAGGTTGTCCGTAAGTGTGACGAACAGTCGGAGTAAAAACGGCCGGCTTGTACGTTACAATACCACCATGTCCATTGGTTTATTCACCAATTCTTTAGAGCACATTTTGAATGGATTCATTTACATAAGTGACGAGGATACCAATGTAATGTTTCGAAAACATCATAGAAGCAAATGAAGTAAGATGGGAATTATCGCTTGATTGTCTTGTGCCTAACCTAGTTCTGGAGAGTCCCGATTTGGTTTACAACTAGCGAACCTTGGTTTTGTAAGAGAATAAATTTTGTATTTTGCATTTTCTCGTTTGACTCACCCAGAGCGATGAAGACTGAATTTATAATTCTAAAAGAGCCAGTGACAGATCTATTTGACAAGTGTAACAACTAAGATTACAAGATTTCTATCAGATAACTGTTGTTTTAATGGTTACGAATTCAACTCATTCATTCACCTACATCGTTACCATGCTTGTAAGGAAGTTACATTGCAAAACTCAGAGCCTACCGGCAATGTCACAAAGTGGTTTCTACTGATGTGAACATTCCGATCGTCAGTGAAAGCCCAGTGGTTGAGCGTTTACATGTGATAATTCGGTCGTGCCTAACGTGAGGTCAATGGCGCAGTGGTCAACACGGTTGCCTCATGAACAGCATGTCCGTGGTTCAAGTCCAGGCAGTGACGATGATATGCACTACTGACGAGCTCTAATGAGAGCGAAACTCGAGTCTGGTGCTTCCTTTGTTCGAAAGGGGCCGACTGGACAGTCTATGAGGATGCGACAGCTGCGATCAGTTGTGTGTGATGTTCAGCTTGTAAAGCCCAGTGTCTTGTTAACTATAACTAGTAGATGTCAGGTAACTAAAACTCATAACCGGGTTACTCAGTTGCCTGTCTCACTTCAGAACACAAAAACGGTTAAGAATGTGAGCACTATCGGAATGATAGCGATGCCATAGTCGGTCCCCAAAAGAAATTACTCAGGCACGTGATCTGTGCCTACTAGTGTTGTTAAGATAGGGGAGTTGACTGATAAATCTATCAAAGAAAGTTAGCTACCTAGATCTAATGGTTCATCTACAATTTCACGCTACTGATTTTCTGTTTGGAGTTCTGACTTTTTCTGGTGTACGGTTATGTGTGTATATTGGAGAAGAGAATTCTGTTAATCCGTTTTTCACCATAAATTTGTCATTCTCACAGCTGCGCATCATGTTTACCAGTTTCCTATTTCAAAGTGACCGAGTTCAAACCCCATCACATGTACGCCAAGTGAGTAGACACTAAACCGAACTATGACAGTATCTTAGTGCATTACATCTTATTAATGACATAGTTGAGTTTGAGTAGGTATTTTACAGGGATATTCGTTTTGTTCATTCTCAAACTCGGCAAGTAATCTACCAGCTGAGCTACGAAGCTACGTCAGAAACTCAGAAATTTCACATTTGGACTCGGTTATCCACCAGCGTGAATTGTTCGAGAAATCCTGCCGAGGCAGTCGATCCCCTGGATTACTTGATGGATTCCATATGAGACCGTGGGACGGGTGGTTAACCGAGTCCAAATGTGAGATTTCCGAGCTCCTGGCGTTGCTTCGTACCTCAGCTGGTAGAGCGCTTGCCGATTTGAGCATGGTGTTTCTGTCGCTGATTCGAATCCAGCCGAAACCCTGACTTTTCACAATTGGGTCTCATCTAAAAATACTAGATATGAATAATTCAGTACGTATTTCTGGGCAACCATTTCTGAGTCAAGTTCACATTTTCCCGGAATTTTGAGGACAGACAGTACTGGTCCTGTTGATTCTATTTGACAACACCATGATTTAGAATTCTCAGTCGATTTAGAGTAACGAATTTCATCCAACCCTCGGAGCAGTGCTTTCGAGTAGTGATGAGCACTAGAAAATGGTTAACTCACATAAACCAAATATCATTCACATACGCCGGTTATTTGCGCATTTAAACAAAAAGCACGGCAATCTGCTAAACGTTAGCCGCAACGGAATGCGACTGAGCATTTGCGTAACGTAGTTCACTAGACGATGCAGCAATCAACAAGACCGCTTCGCAGGCTATAGAGTTCAGATCTGGAGCGTAGCAAAAATTTGCTCTGATATTGTGTTCTAATTAGACAGTGCACCTCCATTTTTCGGGGAGGACCTGCCACAAATACCTGGCTGTATATGATAGTTACAATCTAATGCTTGTGGAGCCTGGATCACAGAAATCCCACGACAGTTATTTTTATAATGAATTATCTCTCAAATCACCGAATGCCAATTCTGTCGGATACTGTTAGTTTTAGCTGCGGTAGCAGACGAATGAAAGTAAGAACTTGTTGAACTGAAAGTCTGTGAAAACTAAACAATTTTGGCTGTTAAACAACAGATTTCGTTAAGGTTAGAACTGTCCAGTATGTTATTGAAGACGAGACGAATAAACTTTTGGTTGTTCAACTGGCGACTGTCTTCACCATTAGGATGAAAACCAAATGGTAAAAGGTTTTTATTATTCTCTGGCATTCACAGTTTTTTATGTCAATCTATTTACAGAGCAGGGAAACTGGAATCATGATAACGAAATGTTCTGCGCGAAACACGAACCACGATGAAGTCTTGTTTGCGTTTCATCCAGTCGCCCGTTTTTACCAATAACTTCCCGAATGTTACTTAATTTGATACATAATTGTATCGGCCAGGGATAAGGGTTTATCAAAAACAATTCTGTTCGCTGAAAAAGGTTGTTTTCATAGGTTCTACGGAGACTGTCGGTCTGGAATCATTTTATTCCACCCAGTATAAATTCATCGGTTTCAAGCTCAAAAATCGATTGGTCCAAATTGTTGTTCCCTTCCCTTCATAATCATGTTCACTCACTCACTGCCACTGTTTCAGCTGCACGGTGTCACATTTGAATTCCGACTTGTTGAACACAACGAATGTGTCAGGAATCCTGCTCTTTGTGAACATAGCACAGCGGTGGGTAAACAATTTTCTACGCCCAGTCCGAAAACATTGTAATGATACTGAATTGTGTGACGGCAACCAATTTTCTACCCTCCTCTGAAGTTCTCTGGTCTAGGCCGTGCCGGAATTTGTTACACGGTGTTTTATAGGTGACTCAAGGTCCTCGTGTGATAGACAATTACTCACCTGAAGTCAGACAAACGCATTTGTTATTTGCTTAACTACGCCGACGGACAGAAATAATTTAATGAGATGTTCTGGAAATATAGGGAAAGTTTGGGCAAAATCCTCAAGGGGAAGCTGTAGCAAGTCAACCGTTATGAATGCATTTTTGGCCATGAAGACCTACCCTGGATAAAGAGAATAATATTGTTTGAAGATCAAGAATTGTAATACTTGGGCTTCATCATTGCACGAAATGTACCAGTTTTTCACTGCAAATGAACACACTGAAGGTGTAGACAAAGGGCGATTTTATACTGTATGCCACAGTTCCCCAGGGATGTTAGGAAAACTCGGTGGAGTGCATTGTATCACTGTTAGCTGATCTCCAGTCATCATATTTGACCTAGCGAGCCGTCCTTGTCGGGTCAATTCTATTTTGACCAACCATCCTTTTTACACGCTAGCAGATGTTTAAGAGTTAGATGTACTTGAATTATGATGCATCGTTTCTGCCTGTCACGATGTTTCTTGTAATCATGAGTTATCGCTTTTACCAGTCACGTAACAAAAACTCGTAAGTGTGAATTGTGCTTATGTAGTGTTATCCGTTTTCTGCTAATCCGTTTGTTCCGGTTATCTACCGTGACGTACACGCGAGTAGCATCATTAGGCGGCCTCCATCGCATTTTCGTCTTACTGAGTACGTTACCAGTGTAACTAGTCTCACTTAATATCTTTTTGAATCGCATTGCCTCGCCATCATGACCTTAAAACATGCCTGCAACAATACTGTTTTTGAGAACATTGTACATGGTGTGCTCACCGTTGGTAACGAGACAAGTCGATGTGTAATTGGAGGAAATGGATGTGCCATTGCCCAAGTAACTGATTCTAGGTCACTCCCAGTCCGCTGTAATCACAACAAAGTCTACGACACATGCGAGGACTTATAGATATCCCTTAAGATGCACTATATTAGGCAAGCCCAGAATAAGATAATTTCAGCATGTATAAGTAGTTTGTCAAAGTTGGCGGGAGTTGAGATTGCCTGGTGAAATTTTGAGGAATTCACAGTGCCTAGTGGACTGGAAGTGATAAAAGACCGCATATGCACCTGCTTTGCATCAAACAGATCTTGGATATCAAGCTGTGGGCAAGGCAATGCAATAATAGAATTTCATAATTCTTCCACTTGTCCATAATACCTACCCGAACAGTTTACTCAATGATCGTGTGCGCTTAGTTCGAAACCTCTATAGACGTTCACAGCGACAGAGAGCAGATAACCACCGTTGACCATGTGTACAGTCAAGGCAAAATAATCACGGAACCCAATGACAATGCGACACCTAAAAACAAACGGATATGGTCGGTCGTAATCAAATGACCAATCCGGGGGGCGACAAAACGATGACAAAACCAACAACATTCCAATAGCCGAAACCTAAAGTTTTCGCAGTTAGTTCTTTTAATCCAGAAGCATTTCTCACATCAAGACATCATTTATGTATTGTTCACATATCTGATGGATTTGAACATTTACGATTCGTCTGCTTTCCTTCACTGACTCCGGCGTTCTAGAAGATGTAATCTTTTGTTCATTTTTTTTTGCACAATTTATGCAGCATCTGTGTTAATTCCTGACAACACGTTTCTGAAGTTACGAATTAAATCTCATAATCTGTTTTTTGTCTGTCACGCTAAAAGACTCATTAAAACCGTTGAGGCTGCTGTAGTCCATTTGTTTGTTAGTTAACACGTTAACTAAAGCTGGATGTTAGGCAGCAGACTGTTGGTAGTAAAGGAAATCTCCGGTTCAAGCAGAATGGCACTAGTAGTTGAGATTCCATTGTTATATGAAACAATACTATTTTGAGCGAAGGGCCTTAACTTGAGAAAAACCCAAAGTTAATTTATTGCTTTTTATGTTGTAACTCCAAGCTGTAGATGTGACAGAGTGTAAACCTGGCAGAAAATCGTCACACAATTTGTGTATTTCCGTGGAATGAGTTTTTATTTTAGCTTGCGCAAATCAAATAAAAACAAGTTCAGAGAATAATCATGCCAAAATTAGTACTATTTTGGTCAAAATGTTTGAACTTAGCGCTTGAAGTGTTTTGATTTTTAACTGGTGCAATGAGAAGAGGACAATATTATGAACAAACTGCAATACTCTACGTTTCAGCTGTCTGCAGTAGCTATCGTTTGAAAAGTTGTAATCGTAATCGAGCTAGCAAATGTAATTATTCCGTTAACTGTAATTACATGTTTACTGATGGCTATTTGGGGATGTTTGCTGGTACAAGTTGAACATCATTAATAATAGGTTTTGGGTTTCGCACTCGATCACATTACTTCGAAAAGAAGCACTATGCTAATTTCGGTCCAGTAACAGCCCACCGGTAGTGAATATCCTGGAGTGCTTCTTTACCAAAAAGGATGGCCGAAAAATTTTACCGGGATGCGGAAGCTGTTATCAGTTAAGAGTGATGATCGGCGTTTGTTACTGTTGTAACATCCATTTTCTTGCAGCCATTATGTTGATTTCTACACATTCACCGTACAACAACTGCATTTGAACAGCTGTAGTCAGTCGATTGATGTCTTACGGTTCTCCGTCGGTGGCTCACCTGCTTTCATTCTTGCAACTTCGGACCAGAGACACGAATGATTGTAAGCCGAACATGCTCAAACCATTGTCCAACAGTAGTATCGTTGACAAAGCGCACAGCAACAAGCTGTAAACGTTTTTAAAAGATACCACTTATCACATACGTGTCTACCGTGTCGCATAAAGCATAACATTTTTTCAAAGTCCCACCCACAACCACTTGTGTCTGATCACTGATTAACTGAACGTTCTCCGTTCAAGAAAACTGTTTTAGTCCAATTTGGTTACACCGTCTCAATGTAAATAATGACAGCTTTAGAGCAAGCCTGCTCTACACTATTGTCTTGTTTATATAAGAGTTGTCACTGGCTCTCCGACGTCAACCTCCTTTAAAGCTGCCACTTTGGAAAAATGGCTAATTATCGTAAACATGACGCGTGATCAAGGTAACTGGACAAACACCGCTTGATTCTCGCACGCTTTATCAGTTCGTTCATCCCACTCGTTTTTCTCGGTCGACCGCATGCATAAAATGATTGTGGTGGCAAGCGAACCATGAGTGAACTGAATGAGACCCTCTTACTCACAGCGTACAGTCTGCTCACATGATACTTATAAGTCAGTTCAAATAGAGTAAAGCATGTTCGTTCAATCAAGTCATGATCTGACGTGGTTTTGCCTGCTGCCACAGCAGTCCATTCATGCTCTTCACGAACGATGTTGGTGAAACTGAAAATTCCCAAGCCCAAGTCTGGCGAAGAGCACCTTCCGGCAAGCCATGTAGTACAGAGCTGGCACACATCTGGTCAAAACACTGAAGCTCCTGTGGCCATGTATCAATAGCCCGAATCGATCTGTAACTTAGGAGTATCGATTCGCCAAGTATGTTTACAACCCAATTTGCTGGCGGCACATAATTAGACTTTACGAACCTGACCAACATTACATTAGTGATTTCCATCCCTCACCTCTGTCGAACCCATATAAATGTGTTGTATTTAGCCTGATGATGAACCATTTAAAACAAGCTTGTTTGCTACACATTCCTTCTCATGCATTTTGACGTGTTGATGCTTTACACAGTTGAATTGCAATTTAATGTTTTACTGACGTGTATACAATAAGAATGACGCTTATATCAAAGTGGTAGACAGTTGGCGCCACTACATAATTTTAGCCTAATGGTTTTGTTGAAGTCTGAATCATTTAATCAATTCTAATCAATTCTAATTCTTGGTTCAAAGGCTGTGTATTGTGCCAACCCAAGGAGGTCACACACGATCCATTCCACCACAAACAAGATTAACTGTTTGCATGATACCATGGGACGATAAAAGAGTACCGAATAGTGGTCAACGAGATCATTATTCTCAGGAAGCAAGCTGTCGGTGGATTATTGGCCCTGGCTTCATGCATTCTTTCGATTTCAGTTATGTGAACGCTGTCGCAACTGCTGGACAATTAGTTAATACAGTGACTGATAGAAAGCAAAGCTCCGCCTCATGACCGGTGGCACAGACAACTTGATCATTTGTGACAGTAGAACAAGTGTTAGTGAGTAATACTGCTGTCTCCGTGTGACACAAATCATCTTTCCAAAAGTGTTAATCAGAAGTTAATCTTGAGAATGAGTTTGATATAGTTCATTCTTCAGAAACTCCTACTATTGAACTGTTCGTAGGAAAAAAGCTTCGTGTACCGCGTTTTGTTCAACGAGTGGTCTATCGCCACAGCATATACTTGAAGCTCCGTTAAACAGCGCATGTACTAACAATCTTTAATGTGCAACAGAAAAGGCACTTAAAATTGATGCATAGACCTACACACGTTGGCTTACGGTAAACTGAATCTTCAACAGATACATCCGGAAGACGTTTAAACAACGCTACCAAGAATGGTACACCATTTTCACGTTCATGCACAAACGTTACTGGAACACGTGGGTGTTCAGAGTTCTAAACTTGAATTGCCTTTCCAGTCTGTTCTTTGTTTTGTCCAATATCGTCAAAATACGGCTTGTACATTTTCTGTTTGTGCACGACTAGAAAGACTATTTGTTTAGTTTTAGTTACAAACAGGTCAAGTAAAACAAAGCCGGGTGGACTCTCCGTGGTTAGACCATCTATTTGTTGGAAAAGTCTTCACATGAAATAAAACCTTACGTTGTCAGCGCAAACTGAAAGTGAGCGTTTCACATAGTAAGTGAGGATTGGGAGATGTATGTGGCTGGATAAATATTGTCACAGACAGATTTCATTGTTTTGCGCCACGATACGTTTGCGAATGAAGGTGCTTAAAGTACACAAAGCTCGCTCTTAATTGAACCTAAACTGACTCAAAAATGAGGTACAGTTTGCTCACAAATCTCTGACAGTTTGGGTTTTATCAAGATGGCTCTACATTAATAGCTTCGACTGACGTTAGTTTCATGCTCACCAAACAGCTGGTTATAATTATTTTGTTGTCGTTGTTTTGCAGTGTAGTTAACATGGACTCCGGTGAGTGGGGAAGATGAAATCAAGTTCTGCGACCTAGACTCAATATACACTGTCACATTTCGAGATGAGATTTGGTAATCCGCCTTAGGTTAGAGCTGTTTGGCTGCAGTTTACATGACCGGAGTTTTTTTGATAAACTCGCGAGGAAACTGGCACTTGGACAAGTACGATTTGTGAAACTGAATACGGAGTCGTTCGGTGACCAACTTGAACTTGAGACGGAGAAAGTTGTCAAAATTGATGGTAATATCTTTCGGGAATCTTCGTCGTAGAAATTTGAAGCAGTTCGTTCCCTTGATGAACTTGAATAAAACAATGAGAAGACGCAATTCATGCGATGTTCTCCGGAGTGACATTTCGTACATTCTGATCACAAATGGACATGTAAATACTTTTAAATGAGTCGAAATTCGACAGAGCGGAAGTCATGGCTTAAGGGATTAATTAGATAGATACCAAAACTGAAAATCAAAATTGTGGAAATGCCGACTACCAGGGTAGCCGCAGTGTCAACACAAATTGTTTTTGAACACACAGAGGGGGGGGACTGTGGTGTTTAATAGCCAAAACCTCAGCGAACACTGTCAGCTTCGCTGACACAGTCGAATCGATTGCTCAACCGAAAGCGGGCGATTTTACCGAGTGAATATACACTTCCATGTCGTTTTTTAAGAGACGATTAACAGGCAGTGAAATATCATCCTGTAACCTACACTCATATCAACTCCTTCGAAGCTAAATGAGCAAACAAACGTTGTCAGTGCGACGCTTCGAGTGACACATGGACTAAGCCGTTCAGCGCCATAATTAGAATTCACGGTTCTGCCGAGTGGTAACGACTGAGTTGAGTGATACAACCTGAGAAGAACATAAACCCCATTTTGGCGGACATACCCATAACTCAGAGATGTACAATCAGTGTTTGCTGATCCATTTCGAGCAGGATGACAGGTTTTGCAAGCTATCTCACAGAGTCAAGATCCCAGCGGGATATCTTCGCTTTTATTTTTCTTCCCAGTAGGACAGCACGATTTGTTACATTTGGACTAACCTGCAACGTTAATGTCGAAACCGCGGTTTGCGAAAGTAGAATGGAGGAGCTTGTGTTTTTGCTCCGATGCCGGGAATGAAGTACAAGAGAACTACTTCCGCTCGAGCTATACAGTATTTGATAGGTAACTTGTCCATATCTTGTTGGTCCAAAATATGCTACGTTATTTTTAATTCCAATTTGTATGAACTTTTCCGTAGACCAAAAACTTGTTCATGGAACAAAAGTCAGCATTGTCGAACGGAAGTTGAAACTATGTTGTTATAGCTGTAAAGATTGACTCGTTTGTGTAAATTTTGGAAAATGGATAAATATTCATTCATGAAATAACATCTGTCCTGAGGTATTGTCAGCAATTGAATGAATCATGAATGAAATAGTGAAAGAGCAAAAGAATACTGTGATTAAAACGGTTTTGTATATTTTTGAGTAATTATCATTCATTACATGAAGTATTGGTTAGGATTGTCTTTGCGTATACAGAGTGTTACGGGAATTACAGGGGTTTGTTGGCTTGAAAATGTCACAAAGACATTTGCAGCACACCAGTCGATCAAAATTTTGTTACATATTTTGTAAGATACATCGATAGCTTTACGCGGTTCACGATTTGCAGAAGAATGCTTGCATTCAACTCCATTTATAACGCAGAAGATAATTTCAGTAAACATTTTTCAACGTTTTTGTCTTATACTGCAGCGGGACAAGGTGAAGACGACATTGAATCTCTGTAGAAGAGACTGTAATCAAACCGCAGATTCCGAGTTGAAATTAGCATTAGCCTCGTCAGTCGAATGGCGCATTTGGTTTCCAGCTAACTTCCTTTGATCTCCAACCGACATATTTCTTTTGGTACTATACACAAATTTCACTTGAATGTTAGGCTACTTGAGCAGACCGAAGTATATACCCTAGTGTGTTTGTTTGCTTTCTTCGGCTACCCTTCGGAGATGCTCATCGATGTGGTCGATTGGCCAGCAAATATTTCACTATCTCTACAGTCGGGTCACAGCTACCACATTTCCGTGTTAGTTTCAGCTTTATGTGCTTATGCAACCGTCATACACTTTGGTTTTCCAGTGAACCTGCATAATTTCGAGTACTACAGCATGTATACCATGGTAATTTATTAATGTGAATAGATATTGATCATTTGTTGATTATTGGTTTCTTGTAAGCGTTTAAAAGCCTGCTTAAGTAGAACTTTAACGTTAAAGGCGCTCTCATTCACTGCAACTTTGATGTGTGTCGGGCTTGTGCCTTTGCTGTGTAAAGCGCAATCAAAACCAAAAAGCCAGCATGGATTAAATTTTAATTGTGTGATGTAGCGTGCCGCTGTGTTGTTGACGCCGTTTTAGTTTTCGTCTGTGTAAGTCGTGTGCATGGCTTACTGGGCCTTTGTCTCATGCTTGTTCTTGTTGTTTTCTTTTTACAGGACTGTTGTTGGAACGCTAACTTCGGAAAACGCTGTCCCCCGGTGTCTCCGCGTTATCCCAAAGTTGGTCCGCAATTGTCACGGGAATTCGGAGTACAAAAATGGCCGGCTTGTACGTTACACAGTTGATATCTGCACCTCGATAAACAGTTCATGAGCAAGCAACATTGTGTCCCTTCTTCATCACTTAGATACCAGTATCTTTTGAATTGAATTCGCTGAACAAGATGAGGGAAAGATGGTCATCCAGGAAAAACTAGCCTTAGTAGGTAAGACCATCTTAATAACCCAGTCACTTCACTCAACAAATATGTTGAGATTATTTACAAGGAAAATAAATATTTACTTTCTGTTGAAAGTCACACGTGCTCAGTTAGGTTCGATCATGCATCCGGCGACTGGTAAGTAAGAGGCAGTAGACCTCAAAATGTCAGAACAAAGTTGTGTTGAAAAAATGTTTTAGAGCACCCTAGCTGTTATTTGTAATATATCAGATTATGTATAATTGTACAAAATCAAAATTTGAGCAAGAACAGTGGCCTCCCTTTGACGGGTTCCACTTATCCAGTAGTCGATTTTCTTGGTATCTAGGGGTACAGCACATTTTCACTTGGAACGTGATTTAAACTCCAGGTATCACACATGTGCACTACTCAAAAGATCCTGTAATAGGCATGACCGATGTTTTCTTTGCTGACTAACGAACGTCAGTTTCAAGTCAACAGTGTTTGCTCTTAACGCTCTATTTATCGTGCCAAAATTAATGTCATAAATCAATATATTTGCTCCAAAAGAGGCATTGTCTAAGTTTATTTAACTTGTACACTCCAAAGGATAAAGTTACGGTTTGGAAGACACCTACCTAGTCGGTAATTGAAATAAAATGGGCTTGGGCATGTTGAAAGGTGAACACTGTCCATGTCACACTGAACATCACTCACAGTGAACTGGGGTCATGGCGGTTACGGACGTTGTTCGACACTTTCTTCGAGTGCTGAAATATGATACGGCGAATTATGAGTTGGCCAGCTTTTAGTTTGTCAGTTGGTCCTATTTCATAATTGATCACCCTTAAGAGTCACTAGACTGCGTAAGATACACCTGACAATCCGTCATCTGACGTGGCCAGTAACGCGTTATTCATTTTTAATGCGCATTTTTCATCTGACATGCATAACGCTGACAGACATTTCCTACAATAACTCGCATCCTTGACAGTGAAATCTGTAGAGAGGGCAGTCCCGTGAGCAAAATTTGATTATCGTAAGCTGCTAAATTATGGATGAGTCTGGGGAACTACCTTCCTTAAAAATTAGGAAGACAACAAAGCTCGGGTGTTTCAAATGCATTCAGTACCTGACTCATGCATCACGTGATGAAAA
>JTDE01002038.1:44640-72037 GCA_014338405.1 Paragonimus skrjabini miyazakii
GTATTGCTTGGTCGAATAAATAACCCTTGCGCCATCCGCGTTCTCGGATCACAACAGTACCCGGCACAGCTCGTGTACCCATGGGCGCCGGTGGTGGATAATTTGCCCAAGTTCTCTTCGTATTTCTGTATCTACTCTCTCACCTGTTGTTGTCAAGCAGGTTACGTTGGGAGGACCACAAGGCGGCTATCGGAAAGGATTCGTGAACACCTACCGAAATTGCTTCGCAACGGTTCGAGGAAGCCTATATCCAGTGCGATTGGCTCCCACTTACTTGACAATGGCCATCAAATAAATCCGGATGAAGCGTTCCGAATCATCTACAAGGTTCGTCAACTCTGCTCCAGATCTGTCAGAGTGCGATTGTTATCAACGGCCGAGGCTATTGTTATCAGATTCCACAATCCCTGCCTATGTGCCAAAAAACAATTCGTACAAACCCTCCACATCCACTTGAAACCCAAGCAAGCGTGAATCGCTCGACACTGATGAACGCGTCTCATGACAGGCACGTGTAACACTACAACACACTCACCAACACTCCCACCTCCATCCCCAGTAGACTGTGATTCGTACGACTCCTGTAATTTTTGATGAACAATTTGACATGTGATAATTTTCAAATATAACTCGCACTTACCCTATGTAATTGTAATAGCCTGATGAGAATTACCAAAAACAGGTGTTTGCAAAATTGACTTCTTTAGAATTCTACGGGAATCTGGAGAGGATAGAAAGCATCAAAGCAGAAACCATCCACCAGTTCGACTGCAACATGCTCACAATCCCCCAGACTACAGATGGCACAAAATAATAACACAAATGAGCCTACTTTTTGTTGATAGAATCCCAATGGATAGAAGTTCAAACTTTTCTATCGCAAGTTCAAAATCTATTCTAGCTGTCTTAACTCAACGGAGGCGAGGTTGGTGGAATAAGTTGTCAGTTAGCATAAAAAAGTGCTCAGCTTTCTAACTATCGAGGCCAGTACGAGTTGATGACGTTGTCAATCCGTACAATCAAAGTTATCAGCCAACGCCTCCTCATTTCGGGCTGTGCATAGGAGCGTCGACCTAGTGAATGAAAGCGGAGCTGGCAACAAGAAGAAAATAATCCCTATGGGATGACCTTGAAATAAGGTGTCACATCTCCCGCTACGGAATCTAATCTTTGAGGCAAACTGTCATTGTCACATCATTCACCTGACTGAACAACCTTAGTCAGATGACTCCTCTGAATGACTGTAACTAACGCGACTGCTCGTCTCAGTTACATCACCCATGTATAGATCACACTAGGAAGAAAAAACGAGAAGACTATGGTGGCAAGGAACGTCCAGCTGTGGTTCACCCGATGTAGTTCGTTAGAGTTAACACAAATGTGTGGGAATGAATAAATTGTTCATCATAATGTCTTTTCAAATAAAGGCGAGCGTGATCACAAAAGGTCAAATTTTGTTAGGGAAATACATAGAGACCTCCTCATTATAACGGCGTTTGTTACAGCGGCTCTCCACATCGTATGCAGTCATAAAGACTAGTCGGTTGAGCTATTTCGGTTCTCGTTACAAAGCACCAGCCTTACAATTTCGCCTGTTGAGGACATTCGAAAGGTAGTGCGAACGTTCGTATCGAAGAATGAATAATTGAAAACGGTTCGCGTTAACCACAGGGAACGGTGACAATTTGAGGCCGCATAATATCGTCCTCGTTGTCACTGTATATACGCACTGCTTGAATTTCACTAAGATGGTTCCGTCACCAGAAATAACCTTGATTAACAAAGACCACCCTGGCTTTGGAGATACGAGTCTCTATTCCATCCTCAATGAATCCGCTTCCGGAATGCATAGACAGGTCAACAACGTCTATAGCATCATAATTCAGAGTTAAACTCAGGTAACGGTCGAAGTCTTGCAGTACTCCATATTTTAAAGTTGCACAGTACATTTCGAAATGCACAGTGGAAAGTGACATAATTTCAAACCTTATCTGAAAGACTTAAAAATAGTTGTCAAAAGCATGGTTGGGACCAGCTGATTTTGCATTCTGTAGGAGTTAACACCGACATTCCGTAAGTGTCACAAACAGTCTTTCAATAATTCGTACGTGACAAGATTAAAAAGATGGTACTATGCTATTCATTTGCGGTTCATAAACAACTTCAAGCCGAAAAGATGTGGCCGTGATTAAGCGTAAGTAAGCATTTGTCCATTAAACATCACAAAACGTTTGCCATCATGTCTACAGCTCAGATTAAGACAACAGGAGCATACAATTCAGTCGGCACTCGAATCGACAAAAAACCTTCGGTACCGTTATTTGTGGCGTAGCCTTGAGCTCATAATCTGCAGTGAACAACACAACCATCGTGAGGTCACGTTCCAGGTTCTGACACACTTGTCACAACGAGCAACAGGTTAGACACAAGTTAGACTCGGTGTTCAGAGAGAGCGAATTAGAGAGGCTGAATAGATGCACAACTGTCTTCACCCCGAACCAAGCACCAAAAAGTCGATCAAAGTGAGAAGTGAATCATGCATAGGATGAGAGTGGTACAAAAAATTGACAATAACCAGTCGAAAGCAACAAAGGTCAGCAGGTGGGCGGAGTGAGTCGAGCGAAACATAGTGAGAGATTCATAGAGGGAACAGAAACGAACTGGTCGGCATCTGTGAGAGGGCGGTGGTGGCGCCGAGAGAGGACGAATGCAACACAAAGTAGACAGTGACACAGAAATTGAACGCCTAGACTAGCAAAAGAGGGGATTAACGTCCGTAACGATGGTGGTGGATAGGAAGAAAAGAAAGAACAGTAAGGGAAGGTACAATAGATACCAGTCATCAGACGTGGTCTGGATCAAATAAAAGCAACAATTACTGGGATAAAAGCTTCGATAATGGGGATCCTGATGTGGACACACACAAAGTGGATCAAACCGTGATAGGCATGCGAACAGGAGAAAGAGAGAACAGCTGTACAAGCATGCAACCAAAGTAAGCCCGGTCGGACATGTATTGTGAACAATGACCAACATCCATCTCGTTCGATGCATATGAAAGTAGCAAGAAAGCGAAGCGGGCCTCTACTGTCATAAACTTTCCGGAAAAAGATTAAATGGACTGACTTTGAGTACAGAGAGTGAAAAAAGCGCGAACCAAAATGTCATCCCAAACTGTGGGTTCTGTTGAAATCGTCAAACTAGCGGATACAAAGTACTGGACGAGAGATCGTTGGAAGCCAAAGTCCCGCGTATGTGACGTAGTCAGTGAGGGCCGGAGGAGAGAGAGGACTATCGAATGCAATCTGGCCGCAGGTATACAAAGATCAAACTAATTCACTTAAGTGACATGAGGCTATATGTTGGAGGATGTGGGACTGTCGAAATTGAACGCAGATGAAGCAAGAGCTGTATGTATTAGCAATATAGAACAAATGCGTGCTTCGTCGTAGTTTATGCCTGCCCTTCCCGATACCGACCATCGTACATGGTCATCATCATCGTCGGATTGGTACCTCCGTTCAGATGATGCGACGATGTGACCAGATTACCCATCAGAACATTGTGTTGCGGGGGCTGCGGCTGGCCACCGCCACCAGCCGGTATCGGGGGTAATCCGATTCCTCGAGGAATTCCGTATTCAGAATAATCGCGAACGCGTGGAGGCGGGCCAACCAATAGACTCGCACCAGAGCTTGTAGGATAGCCACCCGGGGCACCTGGGTAGACACGAAGTGAGAGCGAATCCGCAGTGGTCAGTGGGTGCTGGTGCATGCCCGAATGCGGATTGGGATAGACGTTGTGGTGTTCGGTAGGATGGCCGTTCATAAGACCCCCAGATGACGACAGTCCGAGAGCCACAGCAGGAGGCGGTGGTGGAGGAGGAGGCTGATTCGGGGGTGGCAGCTGACCAGCAGACATAGCACCACCTCGCTGTGGTGAATCTGGGAGGACAGATTCAGAAAAGAGGATGAAGAACAATGGTAGAAAATAGCTTTAAACATGGTCCATCAAAATCACTTTTTTAGTTCAGAAAGTTAGGCGTCAGGGAAAGAAACATTTGACAATTTGCAGTCGTTACATAAAATTCATGAGGATGATAAGAGGAGGCATGATAAATATGAGGAAAATATGCTCATATTAGGAGATGAACTGTTTGCACGGTCTACTACAATTAGTTCAGTGAAGCTCACTAGCATGTGAAGTGCAAAGGAAAAGAAATGTGAACTGTTATGCTATCAAAAATTATTCAGAATGCGAGTGGAAAATTGAGTGAGCAATTATAGTAACACAGCGTAAATTGAAAAATGGAATAAGCAACCAATGAACAAAAAGAACGCAGCAGCAAACACATATGATCATTCTCCTGGCCAACAGTGAGCGAGGTAAATTGTTATGATCAAAACCATGGATCGACGACCTCCAAGTCAGCATCTAAATACCCGGTGCTCCTCTTGAGAGACAAATAGAGATTTGATGACGTGACCACAACGACTGCGTGGACTCAAACAGACAATGCACGTAGGACTGATCTATTGTAGAGCCGACGTTGCGGCGATTCGTAAAAAAATGGTCAGGATTTCGAATACGCGTCCTCAAGTTTGAAAAGAAAGCACGCTTACAACTTTGTAGACTGATGAGGCACACTATGCAGATGAGCAGAACGATCGGTTTCAAGTGGTCCATCTCTGATAAATAATTCAAAATCACAACCGACTTAATCTTACAACACATCCCATAAAGAATGACCACATCGTCTATACAATTCAACATGATTTCCGTGTTGTCTCCAGGAGAACTAACTATAGTAGTAAAGTCCGCATACTCAGTATTGATTGGCATACTTGTTCGAAACTTTGTTGCAAGATCTTTGTAAACGCTGAGCATCCCTTCCGGAAAGCGAACCATCGCATGGTTGAAGAGGAAAGCGTTAGGCATCCTTAACAAACTGGTTCATTGAAACTCATATATGAAGATAAAATTGGCAGAAAATAATCGATCGTAACGAAAGGGATAAACACTATAACCCAAGACTACAACGTTTACATGCGTCAGCTGGTCAACACACACTACATACGGATAAGCGAAGGACTACCGAACCTCGAAAACTGCGAACTCTAAGGAGTATCATCCAAACAGCGTGCTCAAACATCCGCACGGCGTCCACTACTAATTAAGCGCCTTCAGGTTGCGTTGCATTTTCAGGTCTGTTCAGTCAGCCTGACAAAATATAGCCACTCACATTAATAGTCAACTCAGTCTATCAGGAACACCACAGCCTCGATTTGCGATGAATGTGACACTGTGATTTGAGCCGAAAGGGTTGCAAGTCACTCTTCCCTCGCATTATCGGTACATGTAATTTTCCTAACCGAATTGTTGTCCATAATTTTCAGAAAATGTTTAGAACAGTGGGACTTCGTGTGAGTAGTTAAACTGTTATAAACACTTATTATTGGACTATCCGTGTGACAAACATTCAGACAACATGCTATCTGATTTAACCCATCATGAAATTATTCACAAGAGTAAACTCCCCTACCAGATTCCGGTGCAGACATGCAGTCAGTATCGTCAGTAATAAATCGACGAAACACAATGATGTGTACTTGACATACAGCTATAAGGAAAACTTCTCCTTCGGAAGTAAAGCGGGAGAGGGATGGAACTTAGCTCACAAAATCCACAGAGTTAAAAATAAACCATCAGCATCAAAGTAAACAAATAAACCAGTAGCAAATGATAATAAGACAGTACCTACAAAGCAGTTTCAGTTCAACCTCCACTGTTCCAGCTCATTAGCAAAGAAACAACTCAATCGTATAACGACAAAATTCACGCTACTAAGGCCGGTTAGCCGTCACCTCTTTCAGTGTCCGTAGTCAGCGTGCAGGTGGATCATGGAATCTTCAGCTGGGCACTGAAACACAACTTACAATTCCTAACTCATTAGAAGCCGCTTTAACAACATTTCGCCACTAGTCTGAGAGTTCGGCACAGAGGATGCGACACGATAAACAATGACTTGATATTAGTTAAACATGACCCACTCATTTCAATCTACGAACTTTTAAAATTTAGGACGAGCAGTATGTGTGATTCTGAGAACCGAAGACCCAGTTCTTAAGTTTTTAATTGCTTACTAGCTGAAACTAGTTGACCTGCGCCTGAACAAATATCACAAATATCCGTGACTACAGATCTCAACACACACACACACACCATCATTGATTTTGGTGACAACGCTTTGCAGTTGTGAAATAAAACTGATTTAACTGTGGCCACATAAATATGACTCTCAGTGAGATACTCAACTTCAATCATTTTTCAAAATTCCCTACTCAATTCGAGTTTTGCACAAACCTTATATGCTTACCACTGAATTAACCGCAAAATTGAGTTATTCTTGAAAGCGATACTGTCTGTGAACATACCACACGCTGAGTCTATAACTGCTTATCGAACCAATTATTCGTTTGCTAAAAATGTCAAACACTGAATGTTCCCTACTCGGATTACACAAGGTGTACTGCTGAGTCGAACGAAAAGTTGAAAGTATGACAATATAAACTACGTTGGGGCAAACATTCTGATAAATACCGACGGCATAAAAATAGGTCGTTGCGTCAGGTTCCCAGTTAGTTCACGTGATACACAGGATATCACAATAATCGAAACCAGGGAACAAAATAACGTCAGAGCAAACTACGAGGGAGACATTATTCATGGTAAAAAAAACACGTACCGTAACGCATGTAACCGGATCGATTGGGATCTGCAGCGCTCAACGAATTCTGATGGTATGACTGAGGCGAGATGAAACTTTGTTGTCCGGACATTGGATCAGCGTCAGAATAAGTACCAGCACCGGACAGAGAATGATGGCGCTTCTGGCCAGGTGTTTCTTGTTCGTACTAGACGAGTCGATGTAACAATAAGGGGTAGGTAAAAAAAGCACCATTAAGCACAGGCTTTAATCAACTTAAGTCAGACCACAAATGATGTATACACACAATAGCGTACATAATAGAAAGGTAGTTAGCATAGTAAAAATTGAAAGACGAAAATGATTGAACAATCGGATACGGACTGTGAATACGACAAGCAATAAAATCATGTAAACAACAAATAAACGACCAGGACGGCTTGACTTCGCTTGCAAATTGCGAGAGCCTGTGTCTGATTTCACGCTTGCTACTGAACTGTTGAAGGCTGCTGAAAAGTTTACCTACATTGGGAATTACACCAGTGCTAGCAAAATGTTCGATGACAACACAAATTCAAAACCCAAAAGTTACAGAGCCAGCCTGACTGAACGGCACTTCACCAATGGAGTTTCGAAAAATGTTACTTCGAAGAGAGGATACTCAATGTGTGTGATTTCCACCACTAGTATCCCCTATGTAACAGCAACGTGCGATAATGATACTATATCAACAATGATGACGTATTTTTGTGTGCGTGCATAATGGGAACCGTCTGTTAGTAAAAAATGGTAAATGATTCGTTACACAAACATCATTAGATAGTATATATCTCATGTACAACAACCCATCGGTTGTCACGTCGTGTATTGTTTATGTGATCTGGGTAACAAGAGTGAGATCCCGTGCACGAAAAGTGTACGCTTAGTTAGACCCGAAACGTCAATGGTTCCGTAAACAGGATCGAGCGTGCAAGTCTTCTGAGTCATCGTGAAAATCACGTTCAAATCTGCGGAGAGCCGTACCAACATTCGGAATAGGAAACTTATTATATGTCACAGATACGTATCCGTCTGTTTGTGGGCGACTAAATTATATCCTGGATGGTGTAATAAGATTGGATGGCGGTGGAGTGACGATCACTCTGGTGTGTAGGGTCAACCGCGAAAAGTCCAGTTAATGAGGTAAGTCACCCATTCCACATACAAGAACAAATGAATGTGTCAGTCCACTGCCAGTTGGAGTAACCAGCTAGACCAATGACATATGGCACTAGATTAGACAAAGACCGACAATCTACAGACCAGTATACAAATTGGATTTAGGATGGAAAAGTCTAGAAGTCAAGTATGACACCAACAGCTTTTTAACAAGGGTCAGAATGACAATGAAATTCCTGATTGAGAGCGTCGTTAGAACGAAGGTCAACCACGCTCATGTTATGGGCATATGTTTTCCGTAGGTTGTTGCGAAACTGATATCAACCGCCTATGATTTAGTAAAGGCTAAATAGGGTCTGGTTGAGCAAACGTGTCTATTTTGTCCCAACCTAATCGATGGCCTCCAAGGTTAGGTCCGAAGTATGTGGATGTGGCTTTGTTGAGATAGTTTGGGAGGAAAAGTTGAACCAACAGAACACATAAAAGGAACACAAGGCCTCTCGTGTATGGTTCCATAGACAAACAAACATTAGCATCCATTTCCATCACGCACAAGATAAGAAAAATAAAGCGAATAGAAGCGATCAGGCTCAATCGGTCTGGTCATACCTACAAGTTGGAAGGATTACATCCAAAAATCATAATAACAACGGAACTGTCCATATGATGAATGTATACACTCGTCTTCACAGGCAGGATACCTAGTTTTGCTACTGGAATAGTCATATTGATCACACCCTCATTGAAAATGTTGGACAACTTACCGTTTGTCGTTGATCCTCTAACCGTGTATCGCCTGACTGCTGTTCCGAAAACGAAGGACCTTCGCCAGCACCATCGGGCGAATCGTTTGTTGAAGCACCGTTTGGCTGATCCGATGTTTGTCGCTGTTGTTGCTTACGACGTCTTCGCCGATGATGGCGGTGATTACCAACCCCGCCAGCAGGACTACCATCTGTCCCGGTTCCGCTTTGACCATTAAAATCAGCGGTCTGCATACCGGAATCCACATAACCGGAACAACCGATGCCAGATGCCTGAGGAGAAAAAAAGGCTGGATTTCAGGTTACCTGTTAGACGAACAGGACTTCTGATGGGACCGCCCCAAAGCAGTCTTTTGAATTAATAATGCATGTAAACATTGTGGTGGTTTAGTCAATTCTGGATGCAGAGAACATCCCATTTGCGTGCTACACTCGATAAAAGGGAATGGTAACGCAAAAGTGTCCTCAAGCAACATCACGAAAAAAATCAACTGCACCGCCACAAATGCACACAACAGACTGTTACCCTTAATAAATCAGATCTGATTCGGGGCAAAACACTACGAACAATCGTTACCAGGTTAATGAAGCATAGCTCTTTAACGCCGCCTCAGTAGTGAAGACTTGAAAAGTCCTTATAAGTGTACAGACCAGATAAACCTAGAGGGGATAATTAGGGTGGTGTTTTGAAGAGGACGCGGGCTGGTCGTCGTACCGATGACATGGTAGGCGGCAGTTGCGTGGGGATGATAGCGCGTCATCAGTAGCGGTAGAACAATGACCGACGTGCATTACTCGTAGGTTTGAGTGGCGTGGCAGTGGCGACAGGTATTGTAATCTGACCATTGATCCACGCCAGTGTGTTAGTTAACCTACTTCCTGTTTAACCAATCCGAGCAGAAGAGTTTAACTGACGCATACACATCAGGAGGAATCATAAACATCAGATGGTCACGCAAAATGCATTGTTCAGCTGTGGTGAGCTCCGACGGAGAAAATCATTGCATGATTTCATGAAGACCTTGACAAGCGCGCTTTTGCATCTCATTTATTTTGTCCGATGTGGTTGATCGACAATAATAGTAATCATATCCGGAAGGCAAACTTAGGAAGTTGACTAAAATGCGATTTTCCTTACACCATTACTACTACTATTATCATTAGAAAAAACAAGTTACAAATATAGTATACCGCAAACACCATCCAAACGGACTAGCAGTAATTAACGTATTGATATGCTAGAAGACGAACTGATTAGATAACAGAAAACGTCGACGGGTAACCCAGATTATCCTGAATTACGTAAAGAATTCGACTGACTCGACCGGAGGAGGTCAATTTTGAAGATCCGAAAAGGGAAGAGGAATTGTCAGTAGGCAGGATTTGGCACTGTATATTTATTTTTCCTTCTACACAGAGCAGATTACGTAGCCAATCAATATGATGTCATCGTTGCAGCTGACACCACTGATCTGCATCAGAGATTGCACAATACCAGCTGATGCCAAATATGAATCAGGTACGAGTGCTGTGCTTGAGGCTATCGACAGAACGACCAATCCGTGCCTTCTTCGATGTGTTGAGTTACAGGACCAAACAAGCGCATTTAAGAAGGAGTGGGTAACCCTCACCCTCTCATTGATCTGACATTAAAAGATGGTTGATATCTGATTAAAGTTTCAAATAGAGGTTCGTGTTCCATCATACAAACATAGTAGTCTGCCGTACTCAACCGAGAACACGCAACAAAAGCTGTATTTCCTTCAAATCTGGTTGTGCTCGCTCTAGCCGTGCAATTTTTTCTAAGCATGTCTTGTAACTCGACTGCTGAAGAAAAATGCCATTCAGTGTCACTTCGATAAACCACATCTTCTGAGAATTACTTTACGATAAATAGTTACTACGGATAAACGCGTATGAGAGATTCGGTCAACTTTTCATTGGAAACAAGTGATAGCGGACGCCCCCACAGAGTTCCACACATTAAATGAGCGTCAAGGCTTTCTTACACTTTTGTAAGACAACCGCACCATATTTAGTACGAATGAATTCAAACAGTTTGAGTGTCGGGTTTAGCATGTTTTTCATACATGGATTAAAAACAAACACTGAAAGCAAGTTGTAATAATCAACGTTTCAACCACCCCTGGTAACCTTTCTCAAAAATGTTGTTCTTGCGATTCGTTTAAATACGGTAGGTAGAAACTCAAAAACAGGTACCACACATGTTAGCTCAAAGTTTTCCTCACAATTGTTGTCGTTTTATAAAATGAATGCAATAAAAAGGGTACGATGCATTAAACAATCAAATGATGGGGACTGTGGTTGTTTTAGGTAACAGAAGCTGTAGGATCGCCTTAAGTGGGCGGTAAGTCAGATACCCGAGAAACACGACACTATGTAACCAAATAACAAAATCTATACACGAAATGAAACCAGGAAAACATCAATAAGAGGTAGAACAAGTTTTCAGTATAAACGAAGAACGGATGAAGTCTGTAATGAAACGAACGAACTAAAGGTTCATCGTGTTGTCACCAAAAAACAGTTGAGAAGAAAGAATAGCATCCACGAAATAATTTCGTAACAGATTCCAACGCTTCGATTACTTAATCACTTCACCAAGTCACTCTAACGCAGCAAAGAAAGGCAATATTACGGTAAGAAGTTGAATCACTCGCCATTTTCCCGCCAAATGGATCATAGGATTCTCAGCCTGGCAGACGAGCAAGATCTACAGTTTCGAATTTATCAGCTACCGTTTTTAATACGGAATGAACAGTTGATTATCTCACATCAAAAACGAGGAAAAAGATCATGGCAAACCGTCAGTTCAGTTCTTCATACAGGAGATCTAACTACTCAAATCTACACACTACTGTGTACAGTAATGTATTTTTAGTAGTGGTGATTTGGTTAATAACCCTTCCACAGGATTTCACTATCTTGCTTTCATTCGTTATCACCAAAATGATGTACGTTTTGCATGACCACATTTATTGCTTTGCCCGCAAACAAACAAACCTCCCCCAGAGTGAAGGGATAGTTTTCTGACAAATTCTCAGTTACCGGCAACGCCAAATAAGAGTGTTGATTTATTGTTACAAATTTGAACACAAAAAAACTAGAATGCACAACTCGTGATATGACGTATATGACTGTATCTCAAGGGCTGCACATGTAGTGTTAGGTTATATATATATGGCCGCATGTGGTAGCAAAGTGAAAGTTTTTTTTTTAAAAAAAACACGTAATACCAAACTGCTAGCGGTCTCTATGACAGTCTCAAGCTTTAAAAACACTTCTTTTTGTTAGTATAAGGGATCCTACATTTGTGGATCGCCAAAGCTTAAGGAAATCCGACTAGGCGTTTAGTGTACACGATTTCAAACACTTTTACGTGGCTAATCTGGAGATCAAAAATTCATGGCTGGTATGCGATCGAGGTCACCGATTGCTCTGCCGAATTTGCTGAGCAGTCTCAGTTATCGGGGCCTGGTTACTGACACGTTCAGCTCGGCCTGAGGATACTGGCTATGATAACATTCTGCTCACCATACAGCGCAAACAATAAAATGATTAACGCGACTAATCAAATACCATATGTTGAACTGTGCTACTTATGGAAAAACTAACATTGAACTGGATTGGTCCACAAGCTCAGGTAACTGTGGTCACGACTGGTATCGCCAATCTTATGACCACAATCGTTAAGAGATAGATTGTGTACACTCAATCCAGGTGGACGTTAGCACTTTGATAGGACCTTTTTGTACAGAAGACAACTCTACTTGTATTCCACACTGTGAGTATATGTGCAGTTTGTGGTTGATCCCACCGCCCTAAAAGCTCAGATCTGGGCGTGATAACCTAACTGTCGGTGAGTGCATGAACAGTCGGATTGAGCAACGACAACACATAGGCAGACATACGAATGCGAAACACCGACAAACAGAATCTAGAAGGCGAGTAAGAACACACAGACGCAGACAAACAAGTAGAGTAACACAAAGTGCCGAACAGCTGTCGACTGATTCACCTAAAATCCAGGTTAAACAAAACTAATCGATCGATGATCAGGCGAACAAAGTAAATTCTGTCAGTGTACCAAAAACCGGGACAGTGTGTAAACATGATGTGGTATGGCACAGGAGACAGTAACGCCATCATCGGACTACGTGGCGCTTAACGGTTCAGCTCATGAGTACCATTCGGGGGACCATTCAACAAGTGAGTGGATAAATATCAACCGGAAAGCTCCGAATATAGAAAAAAAAACAGCCGGACACGGGAAATGGTTAGATGAGTAAAAACATTCAATTCATTTTCTCACACGCGCATTTTTGTTGTGTCTAAAAATGCACTGATGCGTTACGTTTGCGAGACAACTGGTCGATCGAGGTATCTTCAAACTTACTGGTTGTTATGTTTTCACTTACTTACAATGATGTGATTGCACAATCGCAAACAGCTTCTGTCCGATGTTGTCATCTTTACTCTTATGACATCATGGATTTTGATTGATCATCAAAGTAAAAAGCTCCAACATGACGCCATTCTCAGTATAATCATAATCAAACATTAAACATGACCTCCGCACCCTTCAAACGAACAACCGAGGTATAAGTGAAAACAAAGCATAGTCAGAAAGAGGACTTCTTTGCGGGTTTTATTGTTTCACTCCACTACTTTTGCTTACTCCACAGGGAACGCAGTCAAATGATGACATTCAGTCCAGTGAACTCGATTAGCCACCATCTCACCCGAAAACTCCAGCCAACGATCGAGACAGATTAGTGTATATTTGGTTCTGACGAGTCAATATAGTCAGCCAACGAGCTGTGATCTTGGTAAAACGTGCTCCATATAGTAAGTGACATGAGAGAGACTATCGGTCGACTGCGCAGTTATCCGATGTGTACAACAAATGAATTATACACGTACACTTGCAAGAACGGTCAGAGTCATTGAGTTATGTATTCCGCGTGTCAGCTAAGCGTTTGCCGTAACGGATATTATATACTGAGACCACCAACAATTGGATAAAACCGCATGGTAATCAAGTAACAACGTGGTCACGAAATATAAAGACCTGAGCTACTTCACTGAGTAAAGTGGGTAGGTGTCGCCTGCCCAACTGCGGTCCTCGTGACAATTCAACTCGCTGGTTAGAAACGCTATCTGAGATGGCGGTGTGTCGTAATCAGTAGTATACATGCATCCATATCATATCTAGTCCTTCCGTCGCGTTTTCTTTTATTGATTTTCAACCCTTTCAATAACGTCTTTCTCTTTCGAGATATTCGACGTCACTGCTGAGGTGAGCGGCGGTTCGAGCAACAGTACCTTCAGGTCAGGTTGATGCTGTTATGATGATGATAATGATGGTATTCGTCAGACTTCGGTCAACGATCATGCATGGGAGAACGACTTTGATAAACAGCGCATACATATAGTCCGTGGATTGTTTGATAAATCTGAACACTATACACGATTTATGAATTAATTCAGATCAGCTATAGTATGTGGGCAAAGGACCAATGATTAACACACATTGGTTGTGTGGGTAGTCAGAATTTAAACTGCGGCCCAGTGGCAAAATTGTAATGAGTGTGCGTGACCCAAGTCGGGAGCTCAATTTTTTGATACGTATAAGCTAAAAACAAATGTATTGCTGTCTATGATGATGATGATGAAAAACAAATGTCAATAGACATATAGACAGCGAGGAAATTAGTTGGTCAACCATGTGAGACATCAGAAAACGGTCACAGGTCAGCCGGAACGAAGGAGCTCGGTAGACAAAAGCGCACATGTGTGACATTGGCACGTACTTGATTTTCTTCCGGTAGGGGATTAAGTGGTTGATGAGTGCCTGGTGCGGGTATTTCTTGTTGACTGAAATACGAATAGATTGATTCACCGTCCGTATGTCCGAAACCATGAGGGCTGGGCAAAAACAAAGATAGCAACACGTTCAGGGGATGAAGAGATGAACAGAACATAAAAACGAAAGGCGACACTAAACAGAATGGAAATAAAACCAGGAAAGAGGAAAACAAACGAACAAACAAATGTACCACAATGTGCAAGACCGGTTTGCATTACTCACCAAAATTCACTGAACGAGTTGGTTAACTGATTATTCGGAAATTTTGGAGAGATTAATCGGTACATACATACACATAACATGCGGTTAAAAATATAAAAAAGATAGTTACACCTCCCCACATAATCTCTTGCGGCTTCTATTGTCGCATTCGAAGTGCACAATAAGTTTCGCGCTTACTCTGATCGAAGACAAAGTAGTTGCGACCAAGACAAGCTATGAGTCAAATAATTGTACAGCTTTAAAATTTGTTACGGGAAAAAGTTGCTTTGCTTAACTGTACAACTGTCAGTAGGTTCAAAATGCCAACTGTAATCCTAACTTCGGCTGACAACCAGCGATGAAACGAAGGCAGAAAACACGGAGTGCAAGAAAAGAATAGGGATACATGAGGGCCTTGCTATATCTCCTACGTTCGAAGCTGGTAATCTTTCCCAACTGTGACTAACTCGGATCAACGCTACTCAAAGGCGGGCAACCGTCTGGGGTATGCATCAGGTCCAACTAAGATAGGAGCATACAATCTATCCAATACGAAGTAGTTAGAACGCCTTTGGTAGCGCAACAGAATTATCCGTGCGTGCGTACTAACCTGAACAGACGGGCGAAGCTGAACAAGGACAGATCTTTGCTTAAAGTCGGTAATGGGGTCTAAAAAAAGAAAACTACACAGTACATCTGCTTTGATCAAGGTACACTTACTCGTGTGAAAACTTACACTGCAATCCAGTCAGAAACGGTTTTGTAGTGGCAAGCTTAGGTGGATGGCTACTTCTGATGCGTCACCCTTAATGGTAATTGGCACGAGCAGCGTTAGGCGACCTAAAGGGCCTCCACCCCAGGTGAACGATGAACGCAGCAGTACAGCGACTGGGCTTGAAAAACGTCAAACAAGCGAATCGGACAGCAGGCACACAGGGGAGGAATGGCAGTAAAAAGGGATCGATTCCAACCAAGGGACAACAGTGACCAGCCGTGTAGGCATGTCTGTGCCTTCGTGTATGCATGTGGGAGATTACCATAGTCTGATTCACGCATGACGTGGGCAACCCGCTGGAACGCAACCGTGTCTGGCGGCGACGACAGACGCGCTTGTCAGAACACACATATGCACCGCTGCTCCCAGTTGAAATGCAATAGGAAGGTGGGCGACAGATAGACAGCACAGAGATGAAACACACGCGCAGCAGCACAGGAGAAGAAAAGAACGACTCGTTCGCCCAAAAACACGAACGGCTGCAGTGGACAGGTTAGGTCCGAGGGCGGAGCAGATCGAGAACAAAACAACAACCACAACAACCATGCTGATTCCGTGCACCGATTAGCGAAATCGGGCACAACCGAATAATGGATCGATAGAACACAATGAACACTCACCCTTGCCCAACAGCATCTAGGTGATGGGATAACTGCTGACCGTAATAGCTCGGATACTGTGCTTGATGCTGTTGTTGTTGCTGCTGCTGAGCATAAAATGCAGCGATCTGCTGAGATTGCCGTGGTGAGTACATAGCAGCATTAACGGATTGTGGTGTACCAACGCCATTTGGGTATTGGACCATGTGTAATGCTTGTTGGCTTCCATGATAGTAACCCGGATGGCCGGGAACAGGAGAAATCGCACCACCAACTATCGCGGATGACGGATCGTGAATCATAGAACCAGTCAGTTGGCCACGTTGTAGTAATGTACCTGAACAACAGAGTGTAACAGGGAACATACATAAATAGATGCAAAACAATAAAGTGCAACATACTCAACAATAAAGAAGATAGATTATTGGAAACAAGGATGACTACGCTGAAAGCAAGCGAATAGGACATTGTAGTTTAAAGGGAAACGTACCGTATGATGAACCGTCCTGCAGAGATCCTCCGGTCGGTGGTTCGCGCTTCAATGATGTCCCGCTAGGTGTTGTGGGCCCTGGATAGTAAACCATCTGATGATGAATCGCTCCGTTTACCGATCCGTACGGTGGGGGCAAATCGGCCGTCTGAGGGTGCTACAATGGATGAGAACGTAGAGAATATAAAACGAATTACACGAGAAAATGTGAAGCAACCTAGTGGTCATGACGACTATTAAACCGACGATCACAGGTTGGAGTCCGGTAGCCTTCGAATCACAACAATGTTTTGGCAAGCCCGCTCGATGTGCGGAAGAAGTAGAGGATATGGAGTCGAATCCAAATTGTTTACCTATGGGTTTTTATTTGTACCAGATCACACAGAATAAGACTCAGCATACGAACTCACGACTGAGTACTTGTATTTTTAGGAGGACAATGCCAACCTGACGAAAGCAGTCACCACTCCGACTAACGACAACCGTTTAGTCCGGGCGCAAATCATCGTCTCATCCTACTGACTACTATTTATAGTAATATGATCTTAATGCTCTTAAACAAACACGACTGACACTGGGGTTGTGTTGCGATGCACTAAACTGCTTTCCGTCTTACCAGCGTCCCTTCTGATGTAGCGGTCCAGTAACCCAAAGACTATCATAACAATTTAGCGACTGGAAGGAGAACGAGGATTGTAAAACGGGCGATGCACGCCCTACTCAAGCAAAGTGTACTATAACAGAAAACTAGCTATTCGCACACTGTCAACTTGACAAGATAAAACGAAAACCTCTGAATTATCAGATGCGAACACTCAACCACTTTTGTTTGTGAGTAATGATCAGGTTACCCGATCTACTCCAGAGGAAACATAATTACTGTCTGTTAACTCCAATCGATTACCCCTCGACAAGGACTTCTCTCCAAGTTGAAATCACGGAAATCATTGACATGTAGAGCGGTATTTTGATTACTGATGAGTAGTAAGGATTTTGGTTTATCATACAGATTGAAAATCGCCCACAGTTGATCACAGCTGTCGCATTCCCACAGATTTTCCAGTCGGACACTTCCGAAAATAAGCACTAGACACACAGCCAGAACTCGCGGTATGAACAACATTAAACAGGACACAGAATAGCCCGCAAGAAATCATCACAGGATGCAAAAAGATCACTTGTTTGAAGCACCAGACCACTGTCGTAGAACGGATCAGGATCCAAATTTAACGTATTTATTTTGGGTTTGGCGCAGAGCCTAATCTAGACAGAATTCAAAAAAACTAAAACTACAGGGAGTTCAGCACGACTTAATAATCGAACGTGGAGCACATAAAACACTACTGTTTATGCCTTAGTAACTCGAAAATAACCAATATATGACAGAGTACCAAACATTAATACACCGTGCATCGCAGTCAAGGCCCTCTAAGTCATGTCGCACCGCTGTGGCTGAAAACGTAACCATAACAAACGTAAAACTCACCGGTACCGGAGGTAGCTGAGGTTGTTGATGTGCGTAGACATTTGGCATGGGTTGCTGCTGTTGCTGTTGGTGATAATAGTCGACCATATCAATACCAGTGGCCGGTGTGGTTGCTCGATTGAGCGGTTGATGACTGCCGAACTGCTGTTGTTGTGTCGGATAGCTCTGTTGTCGGATGTAGCGAGGCCCACCGGGCAGTGTTCCTGACTGAAACATAGCACCTTGGGGACCCGACAGAACAGCACCTGATGGAAAGAGTAATGAATGATGGGATTGATGGTGTTGCGGATGATAAACGGTCTGTTGTTGTTGCTGTTGCTGAGCCTGAAAATGCATTTGGGGTCCAAGAACAGATGAGTGCTGTTGTTGCTGTATCAACATGGCCTCGTTGGACATAGCTGCTGCCGCGTACTGATCAATTTGTTGTTGTTGTTGCTGCTGTTGTTGTTGCATTTGGTGTGTATTTGGGTTTGAGTGCTCGGAGAAAGCGCTACACTGCAAATTGTTCATCATTAACATGTTACCCGGTCCCGCACCATTTCCATGGTTAGACAAAGTGCCGGCTCCAGAATGGCGTTGACCGCATGCACCACCACTAGTACCATCAGTTGTCGAGACGGGAACATATTGTACATTCGTATCTTTGTAACCATGTGCAAACCCGTCTGGAACAAAAAGAGTTCGACGTGTGCAATGAAGAGATATTTCATCCAATCATGGAAATTTACGGACATACACACATTGTGGTGCAGAGTACTCCTTATGAGCGTACTTTCAGGGCGTTCAGAGTGCATGTCAGTTTGTTTTCATAGACGTCTAAATCGTAGTATAGACGGTTAGATGTAACTGTGCATAGGGACTTAAGACTGATGCCATGAATCACGAAATACAATACGGGTTGAGTGGGTAGATTTGGAAAAAGCTAAAGATATCATGAACAACCGTGGAAAACGGCCATCTTGATATATTAAAAAAAATGAAGCGAAGCGTACGCAAAAGATTTTTGAAAGCAACAGATGACAAAAGCAAAACGAGCAATAACCAGTGAGCACCTCACATCAACTAAACACGGCTCTGGGGTCCAGGACGATAGTTTTAGGGTGACTCCACAGAAGACGCTCGTGTGTGTCCGGACTTTTCTGGTACTTTGGCTAGGTGGTCAGGTCTGTACAATGTATCGATCCGGAAGGACTTCGGTCTCACCTGATTCAATCAGGTCAGACATCATCATCATAACAGCCATCAAAAGGTACTGTGGCTCGGGCCGCCGCTCACCTCAACAGTGACGTGGAATATCCTAGAAGAAAACGTTACTAAGAAGGGTGAAACTTATTCAAAGAAGACTAAGCGGAAGAACTAGAAATGGTATGCATACAGGTACGCCATTGGCTGCGACACACTGCCATCTCGAAGAGCGTCTCTAACTGGCGGTTTGAGTGATCACGAGGAATCAGGTCAGACAGACCACAGGGGGATAACCAGACAAAAGCAGTTGCATCCATAAGTGTGTATGCTGCACCACTGACTGGGTAGGGGTGCTTAGGGATCAAGGCACGAGTCTAAAATTAGACAACAGGACCACATTTACCGTTGCAACACTGCTGTCTTCTGCGTACGGAAGGGGGGAGTTAGCAAGGGTATCCTTAAACAAGGAGCAGTCTGGTCACCGAGCGGATGTCCGTGACCACCGGCGTATTATTTTATACCGCCGAAAAACCCACACAAATTCTCAAAAGCATCAAGTAATTTACAAAACATCGGCTGCACACAACAGTAAACGGAATGAGTCGTCAAGGTTTTATTCACTGGGTCTTCAGTATGGGTTAGTCTCTCACTGTCGAGGGAGTCAAACTTTTAAGTCAATGGCTCAGGGTAGGGTCCCTCAAGAAAGCCCATATCCAGTTGCCTCGCAGATCACGCTTTTGAATCAGAGTTTCCGGGTGGGGTCCCACAAAAAATCCTATTTCCTTCCATCCCACAGGCTAAACTGTTGAGTCTGAGACCCAGTCTGAGGTCCCAAGTGTCGATCTGAGATATTCCCGTGGACACAAGACGCTGTCTATCGGGACATGGAATGTGCATATGCTGAAAACATCGATAAAGCATCCGAAAACCGGAACGATATACCGCACAGATCATAACGAGACTGAGTCACTACGGCATCGATGCAACAGTCTTGAGTGAGATAAGGCTTGCAAACCAAGGTAAGCTCCAGGAAACAGATGTTGGGCTCACTGTCTACTGCATAGGCTACCTGACGGACGATGCTTGGGAGCACGGTGTTTGTCTTGCAGTCGATGACCACACCAATTCTTTGATGACATGGTAACCGAAAGGCATTACACCCGCCTGCGACTCAGTCGAGATAAGCCTGCTGCATTTCTTAGCGTTTACGGTCCGACTGTCTGTCACACCGATGATACAATGGACCAATTGTGTGATCAGATATCCGACGCAGTTAGTTCGATGCTAGTGAGTGACCGACTGTTTGTTCTAAGTGACTTAAATGCACGAGTTGAGTTCGACCGAACAGCCTGACCGTGCGTCCCTGGATCCCACGGCGTTGATGCGGTAGGTGATACCGATGACCGTGCGCTATTCACGAGTTGGTTATCACACACACCTGATTCCAGCTGGAAGAAAGCAATATCACGACGATATTACCTACGGAGTGGTCATCATCATTTATTTGATTAAGTGATCCGATGAAAGCAAGAACAATCGAAAAGTAAGTATCACATAAGTGATGCGCGGGTTGTGGGTCGGTCTGGGTCACGTTGTCTATTCCTGTTTGCAAGCCAGTTTATTGTAGATTATCCGGACAAACTGGACGTTAAAGGAGTAGGGGACTCAAAGACGAGGACTAGTTTTTAAAATGCAGTTGCTGTTTGTTTGAAAGATGCTCCCGCTCCCACTACTCCTGACGGCGTGTAGCAATAACTCAAGGAGCAGATCGTGGCGATAGTCGTTGTGCCAATCGGTATCCAGCGACAGAAACTCCCGGAATGGTTCAACAACAATGCAGCTGTCCGTGGCTTGATACGAGAGAAGAATGAACCCTTGATATTGCCGCAATGGACTCGGATAATGAAGACAAAAGAGTCACATTCTGCAGTATCCGCTGTCAACTCGCCAAACAGCTCCGCGGAAGCAACGACTGGTGGGAAAAGTAGAGTGAGTTGATGCAGGGCTACGCTGACTGTGGATAACAAAAAGATTCGTTTAGGGCAATTTTTGGTCCAACCGTCCACTGATTGATGAGGAGTGTGGCGTTCCGTGCAATCAACTAGAGGACATGGTTAAGGTCGGCTACAAGCACTTTGGCAGCTTACGAAACCGGCCGGCAACCGTTAATGACTGTGAATGGCTAGTCACAATACGATATATATAACAAGAACTGGCTGACCGAACCACAGAGGCCCTTGCTTACACGTTTCTTGGTTTTATTCCTTTGAGTTTTCATCGGATATGCGGTGTGTGAGTGGAACCACAAGTAGTTCAGCGCAGGTTGCTTGTTATGAACAAGCATCCTTTTAGCTTCGGTCACTGTGGCAAGCTAATCCGAAATGGATGTCGTCAACGGTATGTGGGTTCACTGCCAGCTGTGAGATACAAGCAGTAGTGATCGATATGGAGAATGGAGCAGTCAGCTAGCGTAGTTGGTAACTCAAGTATGCGAACATGAACAAGTGAATACGGACAACAACTTTACAAGCTGAATGATCCTGTGTATAGCTGAAGGAAGAGGAGTGACAGACATCCGCCACAGATAATCCCCACAACAGTTTAGGAGAACAGAGTCCACATATGTAGGGTAATCTAGCCGAAAGGATGTGAGAAGTAAACTGGTCATCTTTGTAATGAGACCGGAAGGGAGCAGTTTCCTGACTGTAGAAAGCTCAGCCAACCAGAGTTCACGCACAGGCTGCTGCAAACAGTATTGTGGTCGATTGGCACCAACCAATCAAAAACGGCGATCGGCTGCGGTTTATATGCATATCAGATTCAAACAACTGAGTTGTACGATGTATGTAGCAATGAACTGGTCATTCAAACCGTAGGGATGCTGGTCGACAACAGCAATCATGAATACTGTTGTTCCTCTATAAAAAGGAACCTTTTTCGGTAAGTTGAGAGTGCTTAGTGTCACTCAGACTACCGTCGTTCTGATTTTCCCGATTCGGTAGCCCAGCACGCAACAATCTTCAGTTGCAAAATGTCAAAACTGACGTTTACAAGAACTTGTCACACGTGTAAAACGGTTTACTGAAATTCACATAGGCAAAAGGCGCAACCACATACACATATAGTCATCAACATAAATTTGACTTCGGCTAAAAGGTATTGTAGTTCGGACCACCATTAGATCGCAGTAGCGGTTAATGTTCCCAAACAATGATGTACTTAACGATCACAACATCGAACATAGCCAGCAGCTAGTTGATACAGTGTGACCCGAAGAATTCTAGTGTGAAGTATTGTAGGAAAAATGGATCAACACACGTACACCTTACGTATACGTATGCTTGGTTTTATACGACCCACTAAGACCATAGAATATGGAAAACCGCACCCCATTGGTACCGAAAACATATCCAATTATCATTTATCAGAAATTTGATTGGGCAATTGGAAACTGAAGTGACCACTAGTCCAAACTCAACGCATTCACAGAGGCAAAAGTGCTCCCCGTCAAGCATGTAAAGTTGTCACATTTGATCACAGCCTTCGCATTCAGATAGATTTTCCAGGCAGTCTCTTTCGGAAAGAAGAGCTAGAGTCGAGTTTCTCTCTTGTTAAAGCACGTCAATAGTGCATATCCTTACCACGGCTGGAATTAGAACGAGTTCAATATACTCCTACTACTCCCGTTTGTTCTCACATCTATGATGAGGGCGAAGGGTTACGAAGAAACCGACTCATTTTGCGTAGTCAAGTCAATAATAAATGATGACATTTTCTCAATCAATTGGTGAACAAACGTTTTCATTTGAAAGCATTTTGGGCTCGTCGCACTGGATAACGATTCACATTTAAAGATTTCACCAAAACTTCCTGGTCTAGTGGACAAAAGTTTAGACCAACATCTAAGGCTTATTCACAGATCGACGGTTCCATTCCCTAGAGTGCTTGGTACTGATAAGACCTACTAAAGCAGGAATAGCTGTCCGCCACATCGCTGGCGGCAACTAGGGTTAACTGTTTCAAAAATCTCCGTCAACTCCTGCAGGGACGATGGTGAATGTTTGTTTGGTTTGTAGACTGGCCACAAACGAATGACTGATTTCAGATTGTAGAAGAAAGAAGCATAGCAGCTAAGGAAAGTAACAATTTACATCGTAAACAGTCTTGCATCTGCCAAAAGACGGTTGGCATTCCAGTCAGTGTTTAGAGACGTCAACAATTTCTCTGCAATGCAGAGCTGCACCGTCATCGTATAACGCAAAATTAACCATAAAGACTGTAATAGTAAACATGCTCACTAAAAATTCAACGGTATTCATCGTCGCTAAAATAAAGATTAGGTCAAATATCTTTCGTTAATTTGTTAAACGTTGTCTTTTGTTTGAATATACCAAAGAGATCTGCAACTCATACAAATTATTCGGTTCATTGCTCCCCGTATGATAGACAAGATCGTAATGCTTTTACTTATATCTCGCTTTTTCATGAGTCCAAAAAAGTTAGATCAGCCCCGTTCAATCGATGTCGAAGTGTTTGTACGAAGGTGTTAGAGCGCCCACACTGTAGCCGTCCCAAGCTACCTCCGTCGTGAGAATGAAGAAAAACGATCGAGTCAGTCCTAATTAGCGGAACTGTTCAAATCGGTCGAGACTTTTTATACCGCTATGCTCATTAGCGACCCCAACTCTTTTTTTCCGGTAACCGTTCTCTTTGATGTCTTGGGAATGTTTGATCACAACGCGCTCTATAAATACTTTGTAATTGTCGCTTTTATCGCACACGTGTTGGGACAGAACAAGGCGGTTTCCTTTGTGCGCGACTCTTGGCTTGTCTTGGAAACCAAATCGCGGGACAGTTGTGGCATTTTTGAGACCGAGATTTCCGTGTTAATTAGTACCGGGACGAGAATCCAATTTGTATCAACCGCACCACTATATCGAGAATGAACCAGCGTATCAGTTAGGAGGGTTTACAACAGAAGGCCAAGAAGAAAAACGACTTATATCGGACTAGCTATTGTTGTTCCAAGAAAACCAACCTGAACTAAAAGAGAGGACATTTTTGGTTCAAGATTTACGTTCATACGGTAGGTAACCATATTATATCGGACTTTAAATAGACACAGAATATACGCTAGTCATATGCTAACGTGGCTTAGAACCAGAAAACCAGTGAGTGACCGATTTCCGAACGCCCACGAATCCACGCAGCAATGTATGTGGAGGAATACAGCCAGACGACGATCGACTGCCAAACAGCGAACAAACGATGAGTAATTTACGCCGGTAGCAACGAACTTTAATCGAAACGCACAATCACTGCTCGACGCATGCGGTAGCGAAACAGAGAGCAACGTGGAACTCAGAAACAAGTGTGGAAGAGAAATAGTTACCCGGATGTTGGAAGAACGAGTATAACAAAGTGGGTCAATCGAGTTCCAAATAAATGATTGAAGTGTCGTTCATTGCAATGATTGACTTAATTTAAAGTGAAAAAGTTCAATTTATACGAAGGTGAATGGATAGACAATAAGTTTGACAACAGATAGTACAAACGTGCTCTTGCGGGTGCTGACTTCTACACCTTAGCATATTCCATGGGTTGAACAAGCATACCAAACCGTGAGTAACACATTTTCCGGCGAATCATAAAGTTCACAACCAAGCCAGAAAGTGGACGAAAAAGCAGAGATCCGAACACCGAAGACAGTCACTGACGGATTATGTGCTTACAGACAAATGGCACGGACAACAATCGAATCACATTTGTGAAGCAAATAAAATACCGCCGAAAATACAATTTGGAGAAGTGTTCCTCAAAGTGGTTGATATCTCCCCTTGGATATGGGGGCATAGGAATGCGATAATGAGAAATCGAGCGAGACAGGGTGTTAGGGAAGATGATCGAAATTCGTAGTGATTTTCACCTATGTTGATGAGCTGTTATGGCTGCGTCAAGTCCAGCCATTGTGTTGACCTACGAGGACAGATGTAGCCTCATAGTGGATTCTACTGCATGTGTTTAGTTAACACAGTCCTGACATTATAGTGTTCATTCAATGCACTCTGAATGAGAGGGGCGACCATGTGTTTGGAGGGTTAAAAGGAGGTAGGCTGGAATAGTTCGGAAACCACAGACTTAAAGAGTGAACCAAACGGAATTATTTTAAAGTAAAGTGTTGTGTAAACGAAAATAGCTGTTACTACCGTAAACAGGATACAATTATGAACGTCGCTGAAACAGGGTCGTGTGTAACAATTAATTTGCAAGAGGCATGGTAGAACGATTTCCAGATCATACATGTGTGCTAATGAAATCCAAGTAGCAGGAGTTGAAACAACCAGAGCTCATTCTGGAATGTGATGCGTAAGCATAAACTGTTTCATCCCCCGGTTCACGGGACCAGCTGACAATAGAAGTAATGAAAACCTCATCATGGAAAACGTGACACGACAGAACTTTCCGTTGTGTTGAATACACATGATAGTTCTGGAAACGTGGCCTGTTCACAACGAACATGTCGACAAGTTTGCTACGTTTCACCATAGTTGTCTTCGCTAATTAGCCCAAATCAACTGGGATAATCGCGTGGGCAATATACTGTTCGCTGGCACGTATTCTGGAACGCTCAGGACGCGCGATCAATTCGTCAGCCACTCATGTTGCTCATCCTGCGACAGTTGGATCAAGTAGGCCGCATGCCAGTTGGGCGTTTGTCGTAACGGATATTATATACTGAGACCATCAACAATTGGAAAAACCCCATGGTAGTCAAGCAACAACGTGGCCACGAAATATGAAGACCCGGACTGCTCAACTGAGTCAAGGGGGTAGGTGTCGTCTGCCCAATTGGGATCCTCGTGACAATTCAAATCGCTGGTTAGAAACGCTACCCCAGGTGGTGGTGTGCCGCAATCATTGGCATACCTGCATTCATGCTATTCCTAGTTCCTCCGTTGACTTTTACTTTATTGATTTTTAACCCATTTCGTAACATCTTTCTCTTTCGAGATATCCCAGGTCACTGTTGGGGTAAGCGGTGACTCGAGCCACAGTACCTTTTGGTCAGGCTTACGGCTGTTAGGATGATGTTTCCTGTATTGGATGTTAACAAAACCGTCAAATAAGTAGGTTTTCCATTTGTGATGATCACGAAGACCTTGATCCGGGGCAGCTTGGCAAACCTCGAAAAACGGAAGCAGCAGTAATTGAAGCTTGCATACAAGGCCCAAAAAGGATTTCTGAGCAAAGGTACGGTCGAATCCGATTCTATATAGGGTCCGATGGTCGCAGCTGTAAATTATTAGAGGTCTGATAACGTTCTACGATGCCTTGAAGTCCAAACCTTCGGCCTCCATTAAACACCGACCATAAAATGGGCAGTCCAGCCTAACTCGAGTCGTGCGCAAGCTACATGGAAGTAAGGCAAGCGACGGGTTGAAACTCACAGGATGTGACAATGCTAGTGGATACAGTGTGATGAAGATAAAACGCCCACCGGGGATCACATTAATTTGATCATACAATAAGCCAACAATTCATATCATCATCTGCATAGTGCAATATTCTAAAAAGAACACTAATAAAAAAATGACAGTTTTCGAACGACGTGCATCAAGTTGGTAGTATGAAACTTGACTTTCAGAGTCAATATGATATGCAAATCACGACACAGACTCACTTTGCTTTTTACGTTGGCCATGTAGACGACGATCACGTTGCTGACGACACAAGCACAGTAGAATGAATATGAGCACAACAAAAAACATCAGAGCCGCAATACCACCGAGAATCAGGTACATGAGTCGATTGCTTGTCAACGCTTTGAGAAGACTGTAACCACCTGCGTGATCTGCCGTCTAGGGTGATGAGACGGGGGGGACAAGCAGATGAGAAAAGACTGTAATCAACGTGGTAGGCTATACCAAAATGCTCTAGAATCGTTCATCCCAAACGAACTAGATATGTTAGTTTCGAGTATGCATTGTTGAATGTATACTGATATATATATATATATATATATATATATATAATGATAACAAGAGAAGTAGTTTTTATCAGGTTTTCAGCTCCAATTAGTTAGTTTTGATATGTTCTCTTTTAAAAGAAGGTGATAAAAACTGGAGGTCATGACGGTAGATAT